>NTHP01000290.1:146129-157426 GCA_003416845.1 Oplegnathus fasciatus | reverse complement strand
TTTTTACCCACCCCTCTGACCCCTAGACATCCAGCTGATTCCCTTAGCTGACAGCCCAGATGGCACAGAGCTAGTGGGGTTGCGGCTGGATGCACGGGACAGAGCTGCTCGGCCGTCCCACTGAGCTGATCCCCTGGTCCTGCGTGGAGCACCATGGAGCTCAACCACTACTCACATTAATCTCCTAAACGATCCTGGACCTAAGAGGATCAATACTCATTTTCAGGGAGCAGCACGATCCGTTAATGTAGTGGAGGATGGCTGCTTATCCCTCACTCTCCCCCCCCGCCTCCTCGCCTCAGTTTCAACTCCCCATAGGAAGAGCAAGAGTCAGCCTTTGATTGTATTTCATGGCCCACTTTAGTTATGATGCTGATGTCATTATTCAGGTGAATAGCACCTGTACGTCCTCTCTGGGGGGAACTTGCAAGGCCTTCATGATAAAAACTACCTCTGTCTTTATTAGCTGAGGCATTAGTTTTAGTGTGTGAAGTTAGATCAGTGTCTTGTAGCTGACTTCTCTGACCCTGCAATCATCCAAATCATAGAGGGGTCACCAGGAAGCCTGCGTGTATCTAACAACATAAGCAGCTCCATGTTTTTCTCATTTGCTGGTGCAAGAACTTGCTCCGGCACAAAACACACAGAGATTTTGCCAGAGAAAATAAATCACCCTGTTTTACTCCAGTTCGTCTGAAACACATCAGAGATGTCTTCAGGCTATTTTATATTAGTATCCTATCATTGTTATTCTTTGTTTTCCACAGACGCTGAAATATGACTTCATGCTAATAGCAACGGGATCCAAGGAAAATGGGAAAGATCGGACTTTCCATTGGATAACAAGCATCCTATTTTTTTAGGCTCGCTGTGCAGGGAACACCGCTACGACTGTACGATTAGCCCAGCGTCTCATCATTGATCTTTGCTGATGTAGACTGTTTCTGGGGCCTTTTTCATCAGAGGAAGGCAGAGAGAGAGCCTGGGCACCCCCCTCCCCTTGCCAGCCGGCTGTCTATTGGTGGAAGAGGCCACCTGGAGCAAGTTTGGAGGTGTTGTTTATGCTAAAGCTATTACTCTCTGTCTGGGCAGCCTGCCCTGAGAGCTGGACTGCTCTGCCGCTACTGAATTATTCAGCCCAGAGATCTGCCATCCTATGTATACAAGCTGTCACATGTAGTTGAATGATAAGATGATTGTCCAGCAATGAGGAGTTTGTTACCTTGAGTTTAAATACATGATACTCAGATTTACAGAAAGGCTTTATGCATGTGACATAATATCTAGTATATAGTTACTGTATATGATGAAATCTTGGAATAATATATTATATATCTATCTATCTATCTAGTATATACAGTGTATCTATCTTATATCTTCTTGCTATTGCGCTATCCCCTTTGCTGCTGTAGATAATAAGGGATTATCTTATTTTATATCCAAGACTGAAGACAAAGTGGTAACTTTTGCTTGCCTTAAATCACTTCCAGTCATTACAAAACGCCATGGCCTCATTAAACAGTCTGTCTTGACGATACAGGACAGCCAACTTGAGGCAAAACTGGGTTACACAGTCTAGCTGCCATAATAGACTGAACGATGACAACATCTCACATACCAGAGGCCCAGGCACCAGAAGCCTTATGGTCATCTGCTTCAAGAATAGCCACAGCCTCGCAGCAACTGCTGCTCCTCTGACCTATAATTGCATGTCACTGGACCTCAAGCATCATTTCATCCTGTGCTGGGTTTCTAAACTTCATCTTTCCTGTCACTGTGAGTTTGAGGAAGACCTCACCTCGAACATGTGATCGTGCATTTTTTTTTTCTTCTCTATTTACACAGAGCCTAGTGTGGTAAGTGTTGTTTTGTGTGTGTGTGTGTGTGTGTGTGTGTGTGTGTGTGTGTTTGTGGAGGGTTATCTGCGTCCTCTTCATCACCACTGTAGTGAGCCCAGCTCAGGAGAACAGCAGGGTCTTTCTTTAGGTGGAGGATTGAATCAGTGATGACAGTCTCATGACCTCTTCCTCTCTCTAACACACACACACACACGCTCTGTCTGCTGCGTTGCTATCCTACTGTGCCAGCCACACACACACACAGACATGCAGGCGCACACAGACACATGCACATGTTGACAACAAGTCGGTAGGTCAAAGTTTGTTAGCAAAATGTCCTATTTGAAGGAGCTTATCATAACATGTACATGGATTATGTCATAGAATAATTCATCTTCAACCAATATGTGTGTGAGTGAAAGAAAGAATGTGATAAAATGCCAAATACAGCACAATATAACCTTCTCAAAAGTGTTTTTTTTTTCCTCTGGACAAAATAAAACAAAAAATAAATAACTAAAATGTCCAACCTGTGGTGTGTTCAGGTGAAAAGAATGCAGGAGGTACAGTAGGTAGTTTGTGATGTTATAAAAGTACAAACTAACACAGTCCCTGACCACTCTCACCTATAGGCATATACCTTTGACTTAGATTATAAAAAGACAGAAGAAATAGCTGAATGTTGTGTTTTAATATATGACACACTGGCGAGAGGCTGTGCAGGTAGCCTACTGTACATGCAGCCATCCCTCTCACTCCCAGCCCTGATTATGAATGGTACTGGCAGCGTGGGTCGGGGAGGTGCGGGAAGGTGATGTCGTAAAGCTGAGTGTCGTAAACCAGGTGCGGAGAAGGGGAGGTGAAGGGGAGGGAGGGAGGAGGAGGAGGGGGAGAGGGGGTGAGAGAGGAGGTGACTCTCCGGCAGCATTTAGACACAACGAAAGGATCATGGCGGATGGCCCCAGGTGTAAGCGCAGAAAGCAGGCGAACCCGAGGAGGAACAACGGTGAGTTAGAGCACTGGCGACGCGGGGCTTTTCTTTCGGGGGAACGGTCTCGAGGCTGTCCTGTCTCCCGGTCATTTCAGCGAAAAGTTTGGCAGCCCGCAAGTCCGGTTTTTAGTAACTGAAAGTGCTGGGAAGTAGCAAGTGAGCGCTGTATTACAGCCCTATGTGGTGTACCGTTATACCTGGGTCGCGTCTCTCCCTCCGCCTAGCGGTCCGCTGTGCCGGAGACCGTTATACGCACCTCACCCTGTTATAAGTGGACCAGCTTTTGTCTCCACTTTATACTTCTTTATTCATTTTAACACACTTTGACCCTCTTTGTAGAGTTTTTATTCATTTGTTTAGTGACATTCTGTCGAGTTTTGGAGCCCACCACCAAACTCGGACCTGTTTCTGTGGGAAACAGCCTACCTGATTGTTGTTGCGGACCTCGACAGACTGCTTGTCTTTAACGTTTGGGCTTGAATTAACATGAGATACAGCTGCTTTTGTCGAAAACGTCGTGGACATAATTCACGTTCCGTTGTGCTAACAGAGGGAACACAACTGTTTGGTTTGTTCTCTCTTTCTTCGGCTCAGCCGGAGCAGAGAGCGACAGGACACTGTTGCTGCGCTACATGGACCGACAAACCGCATTCAGCCTGATGTCACCCCGCCAGCTGTATGTGCTTTAAATGTGCTTTATATTACTGACGACATAATCATGTTTAAGGCAGAAAGGAGAAGAAAAGCGCGTTGGTGCGCTGAAGCACGCTTCGAGCCGCTCTCCTTCCTCCACCCTCCAACTTGTTACAGTGTTTTGTTTTTTTTGTTTTGTTTTTTTACTTCTGTGCTCGTGCTGTGCGGTGTTCTAACGAGGTGTCTGACGGTAAAGTGGCGACACAAAGCTTAGCCGAAACATGGATGGGGTAACAGGGGTTCCGGAGAACGAGGAATATCTCACGCGCTGTTTGTGCGAGCAGGGCGAGCGCAGCCCATATAAGGACAGCGGATCCTCTCCAGTCGCGCGCTGGGAATCCTGATTCTCGCACGGCCGTGGACGCGAGCGAACCTTTAAACACGCTCAGCTCTTCTTGTCTGTTACAGCTTATTTTAATACGGCGTGTAAACCAAGAATACAAGTGGATACATGACGTGCGTGTGTGTGTGTGTGAAGCTCAGCGAGGTCTCACCCTCCTTATTGTGGTGTGAATTATTGTTTATATGGTTACAAAGTCGCCTGTACGGCTCTCTTCAGGGAGTCTGTTACTAGTTTTATCTCCTGTTTTTATAACACACGTAAATGTTTAGTAGACTTATTTTTAAAGTAAATCCATCGGACTTTGGCGGGTTGTTGTTTTCCTGCTGCGCCTTTCCATGTATTTACGTCCCGGGCTGTTGTGAATCCGTACAGCGACAGTTTACCACAGCCTTTAGTCTTTGTAATTGTTTTGTTTAGAGAGGAAGCCTTTTCTGTCGCGAGCCCGACAACACATGTTGTCTATCAACCAGTCATGCACTCTTGTGTTGTGCCACCCAGTGTAGCGTAAAGGAACTGGGGTAATGTAGGAAATTCAGCGTTATTTAGTACAAACAAACCTGCACCATCAGATATGGGATGGGGCGAACCCGCTCAGGGAGAGCCCCTGCTCTGTGTGGTGCTAAAAACGGGAGGCTCGGCCGTGGGAGGAAACGATGTTTCTGTGGACACCTGATGAGTGATCTGAAGAGTGTCATGTTTTTTGTTTTTTTTATGGGTGCTGTCAATGTTTTCCACCGTCCTGTGCTGTGCGTTTCGTCCCTAAAACTGTGCGTAAAGGTGTGGACACACCTCAGATAACGGTCCTGCTGTCAAGGTGTGGGTATTTCTGGGAGCCTTATTTACTCTGGAGAGGCTTCAGGGTGTCCACCTGTCACTTGTTACCTTTTTTCCTTTAACTTACAAGGCTTTTTATTAAATGTTTCTCAGTAATGGCACGGCCCTATTGTTATTTAAAGTCACATCCTTAACCAAACAGATGTGCTCCATGTTACTTTGCCTCATTTGCATTAGCTTCAAAGAGCCGTCAAGGTCTCCTTTTCAGTGCTCACATCCTACCACCTTCTGAGAGGGCTGGTGATCTGTCATGTAAATCAACATCTCTCCTTTTTTGAAGGGAATTCCTTAGTAAAGTTAGACTGAGGCCTGGTGTTGTTGCATGTAGCCAGAGCCCTGGTTTTTGGCATTTTAACATGGACTGCTGTCTTTTCAGGAACCACCTCCAGCCTAGTGGCTACTTTTTTAAGGTGAAAAAAAGTTTCAATAGCCACTGCTGGGGCTCTTATAATTAAGCAAGTCCGTGGATTTGCCAAGTCCCTGGCTAGCAGGGGGAGCTGAGATCAAGGTGAGCTCCATTCCCTGCTGTAAACAGAGAGGTGTTAACAGCCTGCAGGATGACAGGTGTTTGCAATCGGCGGGATACTACAGCTCCCTTTGTCGCTTCTCCCCAGTCAGCTCCCCCTCAAGAATAGCAGCCGCTCCTCGCAACGGTAATTTAAAACAGCAATTTGGGAATAGAGGAATGCGCCCGGCGTTAACATTCTTTGCAAAAATAAACAGGGCTGTGTTGGGACAGCTTTGTGCCCATGCTCAGGAGCTGGGGCTGATGCTTTAAGGACAGTGTTACGGAGACACCTTGAAATGAGTGTGCATACAGGTAACGAGGATTTGTGTTTATTTGGTAATATCAGAAGGGTAATCCCCTAATCTGTCTTTCTTTCTCCTCTCTCCCTCCACTCCTCTATCTCTCTCTCTCTCTGTCTATTTCTGAGGCACACTCACACACACTTGCACCTTGATGAATCATCCATCAAATAAGGAAAATGAGGTTGTGGGCTTGGCACTTGGCAGCAACTCATGTAATGGTGAAGAGCATGTTTATTGGCCTGGTAAAACTATACTTAAACTATACTTAGTGCCCTGGACTCACTCACCCTGTCCAGAAACTATTGAATACAACCACATGCTGTAAGTTTGTGGAAGAACAATTAAAACACAATGGCTTAGCTATAGCTACAGTTTGTTTGGTGGAACAAGCAGCGTTTCGGGCTATAGTGAATGCTTCGGAAGGGGTGGGGATTGGCTCTGTAGCTCCGCATGCCACTTCAGTGTTTTAAAAGACATCTGTTTACATTTAAAAGGTCCACCCCTGTTGTGTGAAGAGTTTAGCAGAGGAGGAAATTTTTCATTTATCTCACAGCTTTTCACCAACTTCCTCAGCAGCTTCATTTGAAAGTGCCAAGTGAGAAGAAAATCCCCCCGCCTCCACTCTCTCTCTCTCTCTCTCTCTCCGTCCCTTCCCTCTCACTCCTCCTTCCACTGCTTGTCCTTTATTTCAGGGGGTTAAGACACAGTAGCTAGGGGTGCTGTTGATTGCCCCCTGACCTAGGCACCCATGCGTGCCTAGAGTATGACTTCACTTTCCCCCCCTGTGCCATTGTAAGGCTTCCAGCATGTCCAATTGTGTTTGTGTTTAAGTCTGTTCAATGAAAGGGGAGGGGGTGCTTTTTTTCTCTGCTCTCTCCTTCTCTCTGCCCATTCCTCTCTGACCCCTTAAACTGTGGGCTCCGCGTTCCCCGTGGAGTCGAAAGGGGGGATGGAGCGAGCTGGTGAGAAGCGGCTGAGGTGACTAAAGAGTTTTACAACAGGTGACAACTGAGGGACTGGTGCTGGCAATTACGAGCATGGCACACATGACAGCTATCTCCCAGCCCTGTGTGGATTTTAGGGTCAAAAATAGGTGTATGCTTGAAACAACAAAAACAACCTAAAAATGATTTTAGACCCCATACGGGCAAAGATCACAACATATTAAAAAGTTTTGTTTCTGCTTAAGCTTGTCCATCAGGGTGGGAAAAAGGCCTGTCCTCGTCTGACCATTCAGCAGAATTAAAATGATGTGATGTACGACCACACTCCCACCTCTGTTAAGGCAGCTTAATGATTAGCTGCTCCCATGGAGGTTGAGAGCATTAGCCTATAAAAAGGTGCTCTCCCTTCGTAAAGACGGAGTTTTAAACCCAGAGTCAGTTTCAGTAACCCCCTTAACTGCGCTTGGATGTGCTTTATTGGGGTTTGTGTGGCTGAATGCTTAAATGAACCATTGTGTGTTCAGGCTTTAGTGAGAAATCCTGAGGAGAAAGAGCCTAGTTACCTTTGCAGTTTGCCTGCTCTACCTCATACACTTTCAGTGGCAGAAGAAAAGGCCCATTCAGCGGGCCCGGCATGGGGAGGGAGAGCCCTTTTCACACTCGGCTTGTGGGAAACTTCTCCTCCATACTGTGCATGCCATTTGCATATGACCCATTCTTTTCCCAAAGGTCCCTGCGAGGGAGGAATCTGTGGAACGTTCGCAGAATTCATCAAATCTCTCTCTCATGCAGCCCTCGGGCCCTCAAGGGCCCGCTTTGCAGCACTCTGTTTGACATTTTTGTCTTGGAAATGTAGCTTACGTCTGCGTCACGCTCGCTCGCCTTAACGTTAACGGTGATGCATCCCCGTGGCATTTATGTCCCGTGTATTTTAAAGTGGCAATGTGTGCTACCCAGTGTGTTGTTTTTAATGTCAGGGTGAAGGCTTAATTTGGCACAGCAGGCAGGAGTTTCCCCCAGATCCCCAGCATGGGCCATGAGGGGTCCATTTGCATGACAGGACAATGTGATGGGGGCCGCACGCCTTGGAGGCTCCCTAACTGACGATGACGCAGCCATCTGCAGATCGCCTACGCTTTAGCTGAAAGGACAAAAATATTGGGGTTAGGGGGTAGTACAAGGATGAGGCAGTGGGAGCTCGTAGCGACGCATCAGCTCAGTGAACTGAACAAAAACGTTGCTCTGGAGCAAAATGTGGCCCCAGAATAGCGGCCTGGGCTCCTTTTCGCCAGCATGAAAGATAATGTAGGTTACTGTAGTAACCAGAACTGCTGCCTCGATGCAGCACAACATGTGGAACCACACTAACATGCTTGTTGTCGTTGAGCGTGTTTTGTTGGTCAACAGCTCTGACAGCCTTGACCCTATACACTGATACTGACACAGAATGTGGTGTAGGCAAGTATTTGTTGCAGTGCAGAGTAGGGAGGAGAGCTCAGTTAAGTGTATCATGTAAGCTAACTGAGCAGAAAAGCCTCCTCTGCCCTCCTCTCCTCTTCTGACTCCAAAGCAGTGAGTCATGGGCAGACAGGTGTGTTTGCAAGATGACTCCAACCTCACAAACTGTCCAACTATGTTCTTCTTCTACTTTCCTCTTAGTCTCTCCCTCCTTCTCAGCCCTTCCCCACACGTGTGGGGGTGAGAGATAATATTCTCTAGTAGTGTGTATACTTGAGGGAGAGATTACCTCTAAATTGCCTCCTGGTGGAGGTATATGTTGTGTAAATATTGCCTGTTGATGTGTGTTTTTAATCATGTATTTGGTGGCTGCTCTTCAGGTCCACAGTGAGTCCCTTTGGGTCTGTCTGCAGACCCCTCCTTGTCCCCCCCATCATCACCACCACCACCACCGCCTCCTTCTTTCCCTTCCCGCCCATCCATCCCCTCCCCTCCTTGTGGTCCTCAGTGGAGCACTTAATGAAAAAGACTGGACTGACACAATAGGCAGAAGGCGGGCCTGGTGAGGGGCTCTTACGCCAGCTTATGTTTGTGGCAAAAACTCATCAGGGCAAACCTCTGCTGTAGCTTCACTTCAGACCACCTGACTGCCTGTTTGTTTTTCTTATTGTCTTTTTTTGATGTCTTTTTTGACATAGATGTTGGATGTCTAGTCCCTTTTAAATGTGCTTGACCTTATTATAGTCCCACAGTGTCTCTGTCTACAGGGATGAAATTAGATGACATCAAATGAGGAGTAATCCGTTGCGATGTATTGTGCTTTGAACACAGCCCAGTGGCTGGCTTTTTGCCAGCCCGTTATGATGGCCATATTGATTTTCCTCTCCGAAGCACACAGAACTGATAATGAGCCTCCTGAGGGGGCATGCATTCATATTCACATACTGATTCTAGTTGCACAGCCAGGCTGTGATGTGACTAACAAATCGAGTGGCCCTTCTGTCCCCCAAGCCCATGCATTGAGCTAGGCTAAGCTAGGCTAGCCCTGTTAACCTTAGTCACCCTGTTTGTTAGTCAGAGAGAAGGCTGGCTGCTATGTTGAATGTCGACATGGATAAACATCCACACAGGATTAATGAGAGGAGAATGGCCAGCCTGGAAACAGAGGGGAGGGCAGAATGGAGGGAGGCATGGAGCATCCGCATCGCCCCATTTAACTCATGAGCGTTTTGTTGAGCTCCCCATGACCCCGTTAGTGTGACCTGACCAAAGGAGGCAGCCAAGCCTAGACACACGACTGGTATAAGAACAGTATGTCTTTGTGAATGAAAAATGCAAAATACTGCATGAACAGAAGGCAAAGGACTTATGGAATAATGTTATATGCAGCCTGGACTAAATTGATACTGTGTCTTTAGAGCAGTGAACACATCAAAACAAAGACAGATAACAGTTTGTTTCATAGAAGTGTACTCTATTTCCTTACAATGTGTTTTGTCTTTGCACAGCTGTGTCTTTCTTGACACCTCTATGTGGTTTCATTAAGTTCCTCCTTAACGAGACTCGACAGGGCAGGCCCCTGTTTGAGAAATACCTGTCACTGAATGATGAGTTCATCTACGTCAGTGCTATTTAAACCTTACCTTGTTAGATCACTCCATATGTTTCTCACTTCTACCACCTGAGTGTCACGATTCTTTCTACTGTTCCAACGTGTTGCTTAAACACATACTTACTGTTAAAGTCAACCTTTTTGGATTTGATGTTCTGCACAGTGGGGTTATTGTTGGGACTGTGTTCTTGCTCCTGTTGGCCAACCTGTAAATTTAGGCTGTCTGCCCCGCAAGCACCTGTGATACATGGAGAGCAAAGTACATAGTGCAGTTTTGGAACTGGAATTAAGCCAGTGACCTTTGACCTGTCTCAGCCCACCTGTCCTGGCTCAGCTCCCCGCTGCCAGCGTTCAGGTGTTTACAGTCAAAACACACTGGGCCCTCCTCGAGCACGTTCCATAAATACATGTGTGGGTGTAATGTGTGTGTAGTAGGTAGTGACGGGAAGGGAGTAGGTGCCCTCAGATCTCCATAGCCAGGCGACCGTACATCTGTCTTCTTACTCATGCTGACAGGGCCCTCCCCGCTCTCGTTACACTGGCGCCGGCGCGTTTGCCTGGAAGTCAATGAAGCATGGCCTTTAATTGATCACGTTTGGAGTTGCACGACACTATTAATTAGTGCCTGCTCATCACTTGTTTGTTTGTTTTGTTCTACTGTTCCCATCATAACACCTATCATTAGTTGTATGATCTGTTAGCTGCATGCCAGTGTGCTTATAACATCAGCAAAGAGACACTATTGCCCCACCATCAGGTACTTGCCCCCGCTTTCCTTCTGTTCCCCTCCAATTCTCTTTTTCTCATAAAGAGATTCACTCTTTGGCTCCTTCTTGAGTCCTGCGATGTTCTTTTCTTTTTGCTGTCTCGCTTTCTCCCATTCCTCTCTCTGGCAGCTGCCTTGTCTCTGATTCTTCAACGCCAGCAGGTGCTGTAGGCATGCAGCAACTCAGCTATACAGCACTCATAAATAACACCTGACAAAAGTATGAGAGAGCTCCAGCCAGAGAGAGAGAGAGAGAGAGATTGAAAGTTTCCTCTGGCAGGAGAACAGGGCGTGGCTCATGGTCAAACGCTGGCCTTCTCAAGAAGGACATGTTCAGAATAGAGAGAGAAAATGGGAGCGCGGCAGAGAAAAGAGGAGGAATGTGAGCTTTTTTTTAGTATGAATGTGTGAATGTGTTGCCTGCTCTTCTGAAGTTTGCGCTTCTCCTCAATGCAAACTTTTCAATAAACCCCTTTCATGCAAATTTCTAGTAAATGGATCTTTTTAAACACAAGGCCAGCACTAAGTGACTGGTTTAGGAGGAACCTGAATTTGAAGAAAGGGAGCATTATCTTTTCTGTAATTAGGATGTAAGAGCTTGGAACAATGTTAATTGTGCTCTAAAAGCAAATGAAGAGGTCAGGAAAGAAATTATATGCACACTTTTATAATCATCATCAGTAATGAACCAGCACTCGGAATAAATGAACCCATAAATCAGCCCTGATCAAGGACTGTTAATGAACACAGCTCAAAATCAAATCCGGGCTGTCTCTTTGTCATTTTATGCTCTTCAAATCCACCAACACCAGACACACATCCTGTCTCATCAGAAGCTATCGATCAGCTTCTTAGGGCGAAGGTTAGTTTGTCATTTTCTCCTGCCTCACCGTGAACAAAACCAGGAAGTGTGCAAGAGATTACGGCCCAGGATGCGACCTGAAAGCCCTTTATCTCTGTGAAAACAAGAGGCTTCCTGCGGCCCTGCTCCCATCCAGGCCACCCCCC
>NTHP01000290.1:132779-146025 GCA_003416845.1 Oplegnathus fasciatus | reverse complement strand
CTCACCTACTCGGCCCCCAGCACCTGTGGCAGCCTATTTAAGGCTCCTCATCAGGGGCTGCGGAGACCACAAACTGGGACAAGAAAACATGAAAGCCTGGAAAAAGAATCAGCGCTATAGCTAAGCTGCAGCCCGTCCCGTCTGTTTCACACCACACAGAGGGCAAAGAAAAACGGCATCTCTTTTCAGACACTTTAAAAAGATTTGGCTTTGTAAATTGGAAGGTGAGCCTGGGAACGAAAGGTCGTTTTTTTTTTCTGCAGAGCACCTTGCTATCCTGTTGAGGCTTGGAAATAGTGCCGAGGAACACTACGACTTTGTCAGCCCAATGACTCCCAGTGCTTCCAGTCACTTGCCTATAAAGAGCAAAAAGTGCCTGGACATAGTATGACACATAGGCCCAAAGAGAAAATACTCCTGTCCTGTCCTGTTTACCTCTCATGCCAGACGTGTCATTCTTTTGAGGAAGTTCATGACTTGAATTAGTCACATGTGTGTGCCCCTTTTGTTCAGGTTTAGCGAAACTTCTTCTGAAAGATCCATCCTATCCATTTAAATTTCAAGATTCCACCTCTCATCTGGTATTTTTGACAAGTAAGCAATGACAAATCTTGTTGTTCGCCTAATGTTGTGTTGTTAACCCAAAACCTCGACCATAGAAAACAGTTCCTTGCTCCTTTGAGTGGCTGCCACAGCTGGCAAGGGTGGTTTGTCTTGACAGTAGCCTGCGTTGAATTTCAATGACCCCTGTCCTCCCCCTGGTCTTATTATGCCATCGCTGCTAACTGGCTCCTATTCACTGCAGTGTCCTGACTTCCCAGAGGGGCCTAGATAAACAAGGGCTATTCAGTCACTGAAAAGCCCACCCCCTGCCAGCCTCGGTCTCTCCTTGTTTCAGTGCCAGGCTGCAGCGCGTCTCGCCCGCCACCGACGCCAGCAGCAGTGGGCACCGTGCCACCGATTCTTCTGCACCACACAGCACACTTTTAGAGGGATTAAACTTAGACGCAACTGCGATGACTGATAAATGAACGCTGCTAATGTAATGTATGAACGACGAGGACGGCTGGAATGGTGCAAGGAAGGGGCGCCTATGTGCCTCTCCGCATAGGTGTGGATGTTTCTGTGTTAATATGTGCTGTGTGTGAAAGAGGGAGCAGTTATCTGTAGGTGTGGTGCGGTGCGGTGTTGCAGGCCAAGCCGACTTCCTGTTGTTATAGTCCATCAGGGAGATCAGGGGTGGGGGATGCTCCCATGAGACTACCCCGTGAGAGTCACATGGTCTGGCTGCAATGCATTTAAAGGCCGTGTTTTTTGTGTCTCTCTGTGTGTGTGTGTGTGTGTGTGTGTGTGTGTGTGTGTGTGTGTGGCTCAGTGTGTTAAGCGTGGTTTGTGAGTGCATTCCTGACCTCCACCTGAATTCTGACCTGAGTGTGAACTGTCTCTGAGGCTCTTCCTCTCTTTTTTTTTTTGTTTCATTTTCTGCCCTTCCCTCCATCCTTCCTCCTAATCAACAGATCTCAGAGGAAAACCACACATCTCCCTAGGGTGCCTCTCTCGTTCTCTCACTATCTCTCCTAACCAGATGTTTAAAAGCTGTTTGTTTGTTTACCCAGTGGAAGTCACTTTGATTGATGCCTACCATAAAACTGTGCCTGCACGCTGACGCCACATACCTCTGTATTAGAGTAAAACATTTTAAAGAGGAAATCGTATGAATAGGCCAGTTTATTGCATCAGCAGTTGTCCTCAACCCTTGTAGTTAAAAGGATTACAGATGCACTCTGATCACTGGCGACTGTAGACCATTGGTAAGCGAGAGGGACAGTGTCCCTCAGGCTGTAATGGCCCTCCTGACCAGCCCACCTCCATCATCCCCTGACTCGCCAGCTAATTTAAAGCAGTGCCCTTCTAATCGAATGGCTGTCTGATAAATCTATTGAATCAGGACAGATGTCCAGCGGGGTGTGGCAGTGACACAGCGTCTAGACGGGCTGAGAGGTGAGCGGACGACTCCGACGTGATTCAGATCCTAAGGAATCTCACCCCGGCGCCCTCCTTTACTCTGCTGATTGTGTCTGTTGACGTGAAGCGGCATTTTAACCAAATCTGTTCCACCTCACAGTGTCTGAGGGTCAGCTCCTCAGGAGGACGGGGAGGATGTCTCAGGTCAATGTGGGTTATTATGGACAAGCACAATGATTCGAAAGTCCCTCAGAAATCACATTAGAGTTGATTGAAGCGTGCATTATGGTAACAAGGTAGCAGGCTTATATTTGGATCAGGCCTTATCTAGCCCTCTTCTAGGGAAAGGGAAAAGGCCTAGGGCTGAATCCCACCTAATAGTTACATTGCCCCATGACAGATAACATTGATGTAAAGCTGTTTGTTGTTGATGATGAGTCTATTGAACCCGGGCATGCTCTTTCCCTTGTCCTTGGGGAGCTTATCCCTCAGGCAGGGCTGGCTGTGTTTTTATTAAAACCCAGGTTTAAATGGACCAGGTTCTCTGATCGACAAGCAGATTAACCAACTAATAAAACATATATATCTATATATATAGAGAGAGCCCCCCTTTAAGACTCTGGCTATTAATATACAAATATGGAGGATTACTGTCTGCTTGTCTCCATTGCCGTGGAGAGGGGATTAGGGTCCTGGTCCAGACAGATTGGATTGAATGTGTGTGTAAGACTAAACGATTGCTGTACTACAAAGCCCTTATGTATGTACAGACTGATCTCTGCTCTGTGGCTGAGACGTCATAACATCCTGTTGTGTTTGTGGATCAGTTACAGACATAACATTTGTGGGTCAGTTCTGACATCTTGTTTTTATTTTATCCTCTATTTTGATGTGCCATTCCACCTAGTTAGTCGTCTGTAATTCAACATTTTTTGTGCTTCACAGCCCGTATTAAGTTTATTTTCAGTATTATATAACACTTGTTTGCTTGACCAAACATGCGGGTATGCAAGAACAAATTTGATGGCCTCTTTCTGGCATTTGTGTGCTTTCCTAATATTTTGTTTGTGTTGATGACTCGACAAAATCGACAAGTACATCTTTTTCTGTAAGTACCAGGTCAACATGGATGTTTCAAAAAACACAAATAGTAGGCCTATATATCATTTACAGTCACTGTAAATGAGGGCAACCTCAGTGAACATTTCAAATTTAAATTATTATGTTATGTATTATTATTAAGTTATATATGTTGCATAATATTATATATGATTTTCCGTTTTTGATAGCCAAATGATCACAAATATCAAGTATCAAAATGAAAATTTGTCATCAACTGCAAGTAACCAATAAGAACGGCCACCTATCACAGTTTGTTACGAAAAAGCACAACTAATGGGTGGATGGGGGGGGCGATCACCTGTACCTGTACATACCTTTACTGTTGAGGATACCATCAACCCTCAGTCTGAAGTTGTTCATGGATGTCCCAGTGACGATGTCTGAAACAGATCAATCTGCACTCAAACAAAACAGGAGAATGCTGGCAAACATGCGCACACACACACAAAGCACAGGCTAGGCAAATAGAAAATCATATTACTCTCTTAACTCACAATCAACAATTTCATAGTCTACAGCATGCGTGACACTGAGAAATGAGTCCCAGTCTGGCATACATATTGTTTGCTCTAGCAACTAACGTGACTCCATTTCGGCCTGACGCACTACTGAATTGAAAAATTACTAGATAATGCACAAAAATAAGGCTCCTTCAAAAGACAGACTTTTGATTAAAGCAGTAATCACTTTTGTACAAAATATTCCTATTTTTACTTTCCCAGTTATGAGAGGGACTGTGTGCTGGGAAGCTCAGGAGTCACCATCCTCACATGCTTCAAGATTAGGGAAAAAAACTCCAGAGATTTGTTCTAAATCCCGACTTCCTCTCTCTGAGTCCCTGGTCCGTCTCCCTCAGCATTAAACTGTAGCCTCGAGGGAATCCTGAGAAAGATAAACATAGATCTTTAAGGGAAGATGGATTCATGCACAGACATAGGTAAAGACTCTCGCTGGGATACAAGTGTCTAAAGTGACTGTGGCTATAATCACTAAAAAGTGAAAACACGTGTAGTGTCCTATCCCACAGATGTCCTAGAGATAGCACTGGGCGTGTGTCCTTTACCTGTTTTAACATGCGGCCCACACA
Organism: Oplegnathus fasciatus; assembly: GCA_003416845.1. Lineage (NCBI taxonomy): Eukaryota > Metazoa > Chordata > Actinopteri > Centrarchiformes > Oplegnathidae > Oplegnathus > Oplegnathus fasciatus. Next base: position 141,851 of record NTHP01000290.1, on the reverse strand, counting down.
GAAACAGACAGACACACACACACACACACACCCTAGGCTGTTTATCCCCAAGGGCGCCCAGCTAAAGGAGAGAGAGCCCCTTAATCATGTCCCTGTCCCACGTCCTCGTTATCAGCCACGATTAATGAGCTCTCCATTAATGAATGAAAAAAAAAACAGGAGGTGCCAACCCCTCCTGTAGGAGAGAGAGGCAAGGGGGGAGGGTGTGTGTGTGTGTGTGTGTGAGGGCTGATAGTAAACGCTCCCCAGGTGCAATGACATCACGCTCCAAGGTAGATATGATAGCTGTCACAGCCTGCTTTTGTTAGGGATGACAGGGCGTGTGTGTTTGTTTAAGTGTGCTTGCGTGCATGTGTGTGTGTGTGTGTGTGTGTACATGTGGCCTCACACTCTATACTGTGTTTTGATTGATCAAACCCAACCTCTTGGGTCTAATCCGTTTCGCCTTTGTATATCTGTCTTCCTCTTTTGTCTATGGTGGCTATATGGTGTGAGGAGGGCGGGAGGGAGGGAGGCGAGGGATAAGGAGTGCTTGATGAGACCGTGGAAGAGGAGGAGGAGGAGGAGGAGGAGGAGGAGGAGAGGGCGGCAGGTGCAACGGACACCCGGCGCAATCACCGGCGCTCGGCAAAAGCGGCAACAGGAAATCAAGGTTGTCTTGGCAACCTGGCACTATCGATTAAGCGCGGCCGTCTCCGAGCTCACATCAGAGTCCCGATGGAAATGGTGCTGCGTTGGGTTTCAGGAGAGGAGAAGCAGGAGGGGGAGGAGTTGATGATGGACTAAGACAAGGAGGAAAAGGAGTAGCAGGTGAGGAGAAGAGGGACGGACAACAATGAGTATAGGTGATTGCATCTCACTCAGAAGTGTCTCACCAACACTTTGGTTTGACTCTATCGCACTGTCCTCCTTTACCGGACATCCACCTCAGCTCCACGCTGTTCTGAATCTCTTCTAGATTTATGAATGCAGAATATTTCTCATTGCTAAGTCATTTCCATGGTTGAGGCCTTTTTTAGAACCCTGCAAACATTTAACACGCCCGTGTCCCTCCGTCTCCTCCTTCCTCCTTTGTACGTGCGTCTGTCTCTATATATGGATCCATGCGAGCACAGTTCCCTCAGTTTTTCCAGGCCATTAGTTCACATTGTGCCGTTTGATTTAAGGACCCCGTGGCACACACGAAGAGTTTGCTTTTCCACCTCTACAGTGTGAGCAGGTTGCTGTGCAAACCCCTGCCTGCACACAGTGATTTCACCATAATTGTACACTGAGGTGGTGATGTTGCATAAGCCCTGCAAAGAAGGAATCGATACGCAGTATTGATTTGTTAGGAGGAGTATTTTTGGCTGATACTGCACTCAGTTGGTGTATCTTCGACAGGCCACGTCTCTTTCACCCCCTCTCTTTCTTTCTTTCTTTCTCTCTCCTGACAGAAGGTGAAATCGCCTTGTCCCAAATCCCGAGCAGATGTCCTGTCTCTCTCTCTCTCTCTCTCTCTCTGTCATACACACACATTCATAAACAGTGTCTTTCCTCTTTTATTATCAATTGCCTTTTTGATTTTTTTTTTTTCTGTCAGGGCTGTCCTGCCCATCATCCAAATGAAATTCATTTTCCCACCTACAGTATGAAGTAAACACTTGTTAGATTGGGAAGCTGTGTTGCTCGAGGAGGTTTTACTGCTTTCTTCTTATTGGAAGGACAACAGTACAAAACTCTCCCTGTCTCAACCCCTCCCTCTCGCTCGCTTCCTCCCACCCCCCATGGTCAGTTGAACACAGAGCAGTCCTCTGTCCTGCCATCATGTGGGTTTCACAGCCCGGATAACCCATAGCTATCTGCTGAGCCAGGCTCTATATTGTTTCACACAGTGTTTCATCTAGTGAGCACAGTAACTGCCCAGGCACTTAAAGGAATAGTTAGATATTTTGGGAAATATTCTTATTTGTTTTCTTGCTGAGAGTTAGACGAGAAGATCGATACCACTCTCATGTCTGCAAGCTAAATATAGACTTAAAGACTGTAAGCAGGGGGAAACAGCCAGCCTGGCTCTGTCCAAAGGCAACAAAAGTACCTCTAAAGCTCACTAATTAACACATTATATCTTGTTTGTTTAAGTGTAAAAAGTGTGAAAATAACAATTTGTAGTTTTACGAGGGAGGTTGTGCACAGGACTATTTCTTGGCCAGGTGTAGTGATTTCCTGGAGTCTCCACCAGTTGTCTGGCAATCTCACAATTATGACCCCAGGACAGAAAACTCCAGGAAGTCACTACGTCTGTCCAATAACATGTTCATTAGTGAGGTTTAGAGGTGCTGATGGGTGGATTTTGTTACCTTCAGACAGCAAAGCTTGCTGTTTCCCCTTGTTTCTAGTCTTTATACTAAGCTAACTGCGTACAGCATACAGCCAACAAAAACTGTGGTACCTTCTTAGCTTTGTAGAAATGCTAAACGCTATGTTTCACAACTCGCTTCTCTGCTCAATCAGCACAAACAGCACTGATAGTCTGACCAGCTCCACCCACTGCATCATGGGTAGATTGAATTATGTCCAAGCCCATCAGAGTTAATTCATGTCGAAAATGAAAAACCAATACTTATTTATATTGGAAAATGAGCTCAGTCCTCGTCACAGCTCACTAACACGCTTTCAGTGTTTGAAAGTTTGACAGTTTTAAAATCATTCCTTCATGACTAGATAACAAAAATCAACTTGCATGGCTAGTAATGGCTAATAATAAGACACTTAAATATTTTTTCCTGTTTTAGTCAGCAGGGTCTAGCATCATTTATAAGTCATAGCATTTTTATATAGGAGGACTTGGTGAGGCAACCAACAGTGACTGAGTTTATGCTCAAATGAATTAAATAGTGCAGAATAGATGTTTTGAGACCTGAATTGAGCACATAAACAAGAGAGAATAGAACTGAACTCAACACAACAAAATCATACGTGGCCTAGAGTAATGTCTTACAAGACTATAGGGGCGCCTAACATCCCAGCTCCCCTCTCATCTCTCTTCTTTTGGGGCTATTCTGGGCTGGACTAATGTGGTCGGCGGTGCTGTGTGCTGAGTGAGTCAGCGGTCATTAGGGCGTGCAGACTGCACTCTGCCAGCGGCCACAGGAGCCAGTCAGTCTAATGAGGAGGCCAGTGAAGTGCCGGGGACCTGAGCGCTCAGGACGTCCTATAGCTCAATCCAATTAGCCTCCCCCGGCCCCGCCCATAGTCACCGCTACTTTGACCATGCAGGATAGCTGAGGGACGGGCATCCCATTTCGGCTCCCTCATTGTGGAAAAAGATCTACTGAGTGCTGTACGAGCGACAAGTTTCTGATTGATGTTGTGCCGTTGGTATCATAAGTTCCTCATCTTGCATGCTTGCATTTCCTTGAAATCAGATTATTTCATGTTTGTGTACGCGCAGTACCTGAAGTCTCGACTGTTTGCTTGTATATGTCGACCACCACTATCTGCAGTAACTATCATGTAACTGACTTGAGCCATGAGAGAAAGAGAGGCTCCGCCACAGTGCTCAGATCCAGTCATCCTCCCCTGGGAGAGGCTGATTGAACAAGAATGTAAACATGGCAGCTAAATAAACTGCTGTGTGGGGCACGGAGAGAGAGAGAGAGAGAGAGAGACAGAGAAGAAGACAGAGAGGAAGGGGAGAGTATTTGCAGAAGTCAGGATCACTCAAAGGAAAGCACAGACTATTACAGGGCAGATCTTTTAGCAGTTGCAATCAAAGAATTGAACCTGGGAGGGGAGATGACATCCATCGTGCATCGAGGCTTACAAGGACAGCTCAGCATTCCTCTCCCTCCCGTCCTTTTAACACCTTATCTCAACCTCTCACTCTAAAATAAGATGCACTCACACCATGTCACATGGCACCAGCCATCACCAACAGCTCCTCAAATACTCGCCGGACTTTGAAAGCTTTGAAAGTGCAGGAGGCTGCGTTCACGCTGCTCTGTATTTCTTGTGGAAAGAGTGCTGCGCAGTTGGGGTGGCTGTCATTATTAGCAAACAGTACTTAACACTTTGTTGCCACTTTTTGTGATATGAGGAGTAACCGTAAACTGTGTGTGTGAAGTGTAAAGCCTTGCCTCTTCTGTGTCGTGATTGGTTAGCTCTTGAAAATCTGCCTATGCTGATGGTACGGTGCTTAAGATCTCTGAAATGGTTTGGCCTTCACAGCACCTACAGTCCTCTTCCCTCTGGTCCCGGTGCAGGGAGAAAAGCATCTTGAAAAGCGTCTCACCGTCTGTGGTTTCTTCAGGCGTCCTTCGACTCTACACCCCCCTCCCGTAGTAGTCTACTCCTTCAGGCCTTTTTTGATGTGGTGACCTGACTGTTGAGCACAGGTGCTGCCGGCTGCTGCCATGAGGTCTCTCTACTGGCTGTAACCCACGGCAGGTGGAAGCCATTATGACTCCGTCTGAGGTAGCAGACTGGCAGGTTTAGGCTGTTACCATCCCCACAGCCTGTTCTGCTCTCTCAGCCCACAATGGCTACCAATGGGGGACTGTTGACATAGCTGAGTTAGCTGTGCTGCCATGGTACCGTGTTCCACTATCACCCGTCCCTTCCTACCTTCTCCCCAAAACCACCCGCACTTTCTTAAAGGCACTGCTTCAGATCCCCCCTCCCAGGTCCCTGTTCTTCCCTGTTTTGCTTTTTTCTCTTTCAATGCCTTTCATTTTCTCCCAAGGTGGATCAAAGGGAAAAGGTCTGTGGAGGCGTATGGAACCAGACTCAGTGTCAACAAGAAGCTCTCTCTGTTGTATCTGCTTCCCTGTATCTTACTTAGCCCCCTTACAACTTCTGTGTATTCAGCTGTATATTCAGTCACAGTAGTCACTGAAAACTGGTACATCTCTTTGCCACAATGTTCTCTTCTTACACCATGTTGCACTCAAGCCAACAATGTATCTATTCTATCATTCACCAGCTCATCAATGCATCCCGATGTCTTCTTCTCATCCCCCTCTTTGTCGTCCCGCTACCATCTCTCCCTCCTTCCATCCCTGCTTCCAACGCTGGGCGCTGGGCCAGAGGTGCTGAACAGCGTCTTAACCTGGTGTCTGAGCCTCGACTCATCCTTTATTCATTCCCATTAAAGGAGCATGAGAGTTGTTCTCTGCCTGTAGTCGCTGTTGTTCCCCCCTCCATTAAAGAGACAAACGGCCGCAGTGCGAGTGTACCTACCTAGTCTTCCATACATGACTAATAGGTGGGCGTGAATGAAAAATGCATGTTGGGTCTCTCCTGATACCTGTGAGTCCAGTTTGTGACAAGACAGACCATATGGTGAGGCTGTAGGAAGACAAATACAATACAGGGATATAGCTGCTAAGTCTGTAAGTCTTGAGTAGGCTTTTTTTGATGTCTTAAATCTTTTTCAACTGCTTTCTGAGCTGTGTGGGTCTTAAAAATGTTTCTTGGTAGACCAGTGAGAATTCAACCCACTCTGTATTCAGTTCAGATCTATGTTCCAAGAGGTTTACAGTTGTAATTGTTTTCTTGTTTATTAAATTTGGTCTCATGCTACTTTCAAAGTGGCATAAAAAGGTGGTAAAAACCTTGAAATCTTCATTTGAGGAAGCTCGCAGTCATCTTGAAATATTTATACTGTAAAACAGAGGCACAAAGGCACCGAAACAATACCACGCACATTCACATAGGGCACACATGTGCACACAAATGCCTCTAGCAGTGCCATTTAGCTGGCAGTGTGCCAAACACTTCCCAAGGATATAAGCCCCGAGGCTCTCTTATATAGTACTTAGTATCTCCCACCTTTACAACCTTGTTTTCCTGTGAGGAGCCTGTTTGAAAAACAAAAAGGAGCGATAAGGAGAGGAGGATAGCAGACGATGGGAGGAGAGGAGTGAGGTAAAGGTTAAGAATGGCGATGAAAATGGAGAAAAGTGCTACGCCAGCGACTCTGGCAGGGAGACAGACAGGATTGAGCGTTTCTGCCCCGCTGGTGGAATTTTGAGGGTGTAGGGTGGTGTGTGCGTTGTGCGTAGCAGGTAAATTGAATATCAGCATATCCTGTGGCCTGTCATCCTCACCCTCTCTCTTTGTCTCCTAACCCTCATTGGACTGCACTCTCTGCAGTCAGTTAACACACACTCAATTGGCTGGAGACCTGTGGGAACAACGATCATTGATGCCTTAAAGAAACTGAGAGATCCTTTGGTGTGTATGCATTTTTACTTGTGAGGAATGTGTGTCATTGGGTGCATCGGTGTGTGTGTGTACACAAAATGTGATGTTCTGTTATGTTCAGCGTGGGGTTGGGTGAGCGGTAATTCAGCCAGTTAGTTTTGGAGGAGCCATTTAAAATGAGCGGAGGCATTAAAGAGCATTAAAGGTGGATGAGGAGGTCAGGATTTTCCTTTAATCCTCACACTGCTGCTAGCAGAGGAGAGTGACGGAGGCAGAGAGGCAGCAAACTGCACTACTGTGACAGTATGTCTCGGGAGGGGTGAGGTTGGCACTGTGCCACTGTAATATTGTATATTTAAAAAAAACCTGGACACTAATCACAGTCAGTTAGCATGGTGCTGGGGTTACCTGGTATACATAGCTGCACAAATATAAACACATGCACGTAGATAATCACAGACCAGATGTATATTGACCCTCAGATGGGTGTAAAAAAAAATGCTGGCACCAAAACATGTTGGCACACAATCAACACACAGCCACGCAAACATCAGGTAGCTTAAAAAACAACAGTCCAGCTTTTCCAGATATCACCCACCATCCCATTGTTTTATGGAGACCTCTCTCATTAATGAAAAACTATTCTGTACGGAGGTCCAGATCAGCCCCACAGGCACACGCACATACATTTCCTGCCCTAATCACCAGCCCCATGGATAAGGGGCATAACAGTAAAGTAGCAGGTGCCTGTCCATTGCAGCAGTGCACAGGCTGATTTGATGGTAATCTATAATCTGTAAAGGCTTTGATGCCACTGCTTATCAGTCAGGCTTGTTTGGGTAGGTTTGGAGCGCTGGTTTTAACAGGATGACAGTGTCGTATGATTAACCTTTGGTGGTTTTTCAGCGCTGCTCTTTGTATCATGGCTGCAGTTTTTATTTATGCATGAATGGGTTGATGGTTTTATGGCATGTGTGTGTCTGTGCACAGGCATTTCAGTGTGTGGGTGTGTGGGTTTTTTCAGTTGATAGGTCAAATGTTGTCACACTACAAAAGAAAATTCTATTGTACTGACTCATTAAGGCTGGACCTTAGGCTTAAAATCATGGTTTCTTAAGAATTTGAATCTTTTCCTGTGCTGTTTGTTTTGTCTTGGGATACCCAATCTGTGTTGGTAATTCGACTAGAGCTGGAGTTAAACACTATGGCAGGATGCCTCCTATACATTATACATGAGAATGCACTGTTGATTTAATTTGTCTTTCAGGTATTCTTCCATCCCCCCATCTCTCTTTATCTCTCACTATAATCTAGTTTGTGCTGGAGGTTTGTGTATATACTGTAGTGGTGTTATTAATCCACATTTGTTGGTGACTATGCGCTGGCTGGAAACGCAGCAGACAGTGGGGCTGTTGGTGGTGACATGTGCAGCTCACATGGCGCCAACCGCTTTTATTGGACAATAATGGGAGGCTGCCGTGGATAACTTACAGGGATGCACCCGCAACCTTCCATATGGAGGGGTTTTATTTGAACACGAGACGCTTGGTGCGCAACTGTGGAGGTTTTTGCTGTAACGCATGTGAACCACTGTATGATGTATTTTCCGGCCTCTGAGGCTTCACCCAGCAACACCTATAACTGTGAGTGGGTGCGGCTGTTGGGTGTATGATTGATTGTGTTTGTGCCTCATAGTGGAAGATTTTTTTAAAACACACACCATAGGTGAAGCACTGTGGAACATTAGCAGTAATACATTTTGCCGGTTACTTTTTGTGCTTGTACATTTGTGAGTGTCTTTACGCTCGTGTGCTTGTGAGTCACACCCTGCAAGCCTTCCAAGTCCCAGTTCTTGTATAACTTGGACATGCAGATCTCATGTTATGCTAAGGTGTTAGTTCCACCATATTGAGACAGGACTTCAGGTTATTGCTGCGTGTTGAACCCATTTCAATTGAACATTTAGGTGGACATTGCAGGAATCAGGGCTCATCAGCTCATTACATGGTCTTGGGATGAAGTGAGCCGGCTAATGAGTTAACAGTGTTAGGTTATCAGATTAACCTAGACATGCACCTCCATGGCATTACTGCACTGTGGAATTAAGTATACATGTTACTCTGTATGTGACGTACTCTACATACATGTATACATCAACTAATGGTTATTCATTTACTCATTCATTTTCATGCAAAATAAATGTAATGAGAATAAATGGCATAATGTGGCAACCAGGTAGATCAAAAGCAGATGGTTATTTGGGCTCACCCGTAGGTCATTGGCTGTTTTTGTGCGAGTCACACACACTGTCTGGCATAATTCACAGCCAGTCTAGCTTCCTCTGAAAGTAGTCACCACCCTGTCTCCTCTGTCAGGTACTGGAAGTGTTGTGTCAGCTCTGTGATAGCCCCTTCAACTTCCTTCTACTCCTAAGATAAAACTTCCCCTTGCCTGGAGGGGCTCAGTAGGAGAAGGTCTGTGGAAACACACTGGAGTCTGTCTGCGGTGGAAAACAGGGAGATATTACAATGCAGTTAAGGTTAGTTATGTGGTGATATGTAGAAATTAGGGCTAATTATAAAGAAAGACAAACACCAGTATACCTCTACTACACAAGTATTTGTCTGGAGAGACAACTTCTCTCTGTTCTCCCTTCTCTACTCCCTCCCTCCCTCCCTTATTCTGTTGATGTCCAGTTGGAGCACCTGGGAGGAAGCAGCTGTAGGTGGTGATTACAGTTCAGAGACTCCGAAATAACCTCTCCTCCTCCCTGCCTGCTCGCTCCCTACATTCTGTCCTTCTTAGCCGCCCTCTCCCTGCCTTCTTTTCTCTGAATCACCCCATCATCCAAAGAACAAATGTAAGAAGTAAAAAAAAATCTAAGAA
>NTHP01000290.1:120767-132774 GCA_003416845.1 Oplegnathus fasciatus | reverse complement strand
AAAAAAAAAAAGAACAAAGACAGAAGAAAAAAAAGACAAAATGCTCTAAATTGCCTCCATTCTCTGCTCTTTAATGTGTGTTCCCATGTGTGTGTAGCCATGTGAATAAAGTGACTGATATACACCTCCTGGCTCATCAATATGTGGAATGGTGGGCTCACATAGATGAACACAGAATGAATAATGTTAGATGAGCTTTGCTGCATATGACCACCCCTCTCTCCACCCACCTCCAGCGTGTGTGTGTGTGTAATTGTGTGTGTGCGTGTGTTTACTGTGCTAAAGCTCCCATCAATCACACGCCCAGGACCTTTCAGCAAGCTACACACACACACTGAAACGCTTACACATACACACTCCTGCTGAGTTTATTAAAAGCCAGAGTGTTATCACTGATCTGGCTGACAACAGCTGCACACCGGTGCACACAAACACACACACGTACATGCAACCATCAACACAAGTCGCACACATGTTGGTGTGGTGGTGGTGGTGAGACAAGAAGAGCTAGTCCTTGGACAGATCTGTCTTTCTTTCCTCTTCCTCTCGGCTACAGAGCACATCGCCACAGTCGAACAGGAAGGCCAGTGTTCAGGGTCATGCACTGCCCAGTGGAATTCCCCCTGAACTACAGCTCACACGGGCAAAACACAGCTCTGTTTGACCCAGTGCAGCCACCGTAGTGTCAGAGAAACAAAGAGCAAGCTTCTCTTCTATCCATGCTGGTTTTATTCCAAGCTGCCTTAGAGTAGAGTAGAGTCCCCTCCTCACAACTGTGCAGCTGTGATGAGTCGTTACATGGATGCAGGTCAGGAAATGAGCCAAGAACCAATAACAGCTGTAATGTGACTGGTGGTATCAGCTGATGTTTGCTTCCCTAAAGCAGGGGTTAGGACTACAGAGTGTTCTTGGTGAAGCTCAGGTCACTGAATCCCTGTGAATCAGTCCTTCCTGGAAGAAGACAATCAAAAGAGACATTTTCCCACCGGGAGTCAAGGACGTCACTTGTTCACCAGAACATTTTTGTAGAATAGTGAGCGAATGGTTGTTCTGATCAAATCTTTCACTCTCCTCACAGTCGCCAACTGGAGAGATAGACAGCCATAATCTTTACGGATGTAGGTTTTACCCCTAGGACAGGCGTGATAAATGTTTCTACTTGGGGTTACTAGACATGAAAAAGAGAGGAGGCTCTATCCCAGAAAACATCTGGCCGTTCCCTGCTGAATGACTTCACATTATGGGTGACATCACATGGGATAGTCCCGAGAGTCCAGTCCAATGATTGCAGTATGCTTGGGTAATCGAGGTCCCACCCTGTTGGCTGTCGCATACGAGAAACCCTGGTCTGGCCTCCATCTTTCAGCCTCAGGGAGCAGCAACCAGCATCTGACCAGAACTGAAAAGAACATGAATGAAGGACAAGACAGCTGTATGTAACTTGCATACAGCCAGGAAGCAACATCGCTATTCGGTTGGCAGTTGTATTAGTCCAACTATCTAACATAATCAATCAATTCAGCACTGGAGTCTGGCTGACTCACATGTGTTCCCCTTCCGCGCTCAAAAGCAACAGTTCATTTTTCTCCTGTTTACAAAGCTGGAATACACTACGCAAGGTGATATAACAGAGTCCACGAGAGTCCCACAGCAGCAGTGTTTGACTCACTGTAGGTCCATTACCATAGATGGCAGAGGGGAGTGAGAGATCTGCGCCTATCGATTGCCCCAGTTGGACTGTCGATACTCCCCTTCGAATTCTGACACAGCGAACTAATGGTCTCCCGGGCTGGTGGCAACCAGACACACGCACCATCACAGCACCTCTGGGTGTAATGGACAAAAGAGGGCCCATCAATACATCAATACATGACGGCCTGCGTTTACCTGCTGCCTCAGCCATTTCACCAATCAGCACCGCATTGAGAGGGTGCATTAACAACAGCGCTGCTCTCTCAGCCTGTGATTTTTCATCTGTCCGCCCCTGTTCTCCAAATCATAAAGTAGTTTACGTGTTAGTCATCGTGAGTACAGTCATGATGAAGGGAGACAGTGTTGAGCTGGGAGAGGGGCACAGTGGACTAATTTGACCCCCTTATACACACTTTAGGTGAGGCCTTGCAACATGTATACACACGCATGTACCCACTCTTTCTCGCCTGGTTAACAAGACAGATTTTCCTAGCTGTCCATCCAACAGGCCGCCTGTAGTCCACCCTCATGGTCATTTAACAGCGGGGTAATGGTGTGAGCAGTACTGGATGACTGCTCCTCAGCTTTAGTCGCCCTGGAGGCTGGAGTTGTGGGGAAAGGGGGCTAACCCTTCCTGATCACATGGGGAAAAGCCTGGGGAGAAAGGAAAGGACGTAAGGGGGAGGGGGGGCAGGGTGTTAGTGGAGGACTGAGGTGACAAAAGAGCTTTTGTGGATGTAAGTTTACGGCTTTAACCCCTTTCTCTCCCTGCATCACATGAATAACAAGAAACCACTGTGACAACTGAGCAATAGCCCCAGGCAGTGTGTTTGATTATGCGTTGTGTGTGTGTGCGTGTGTGTGTGTGTGTGTCAGGGGTTGTCCGGGACGTTTGGCCTCGGGTGTCTTGTGACAGAGCTGACATTCTGGAGAATTGAGAGAGTGGTCAGCTGTTGTCAAAATGCCACAAAGAGGAGGATTTGCTACAAAAAGGAAGAGCTCTCACTGCACTTTTGCGCGTTAGTGTCAGAATTAGTGAAGCCACAGTAGGTTGTCAACATGGATCTTGGCCATGGCTTCGCTGAGGTGTGCTGACCTGCTGATTGCTGTAAATGGGGAACTTGCAACGGTTGTAAAATTAGACGTAACCAGTAAACAAAAAGGCACTTCTGGGCTATTTCTGCACTTCCACCTGTCCGTAAAGTGTGTGTGTGTGTGTGTGTGTGTGTGCGTGCACTGCCTTTTGCCCTACGGCCTGTCCCTTCATTGAGACATCTGTCAGGCAGAGCTACAGCGTCAACGGCTGACCTTTACTGAGGTGCAAGGCAACCAGCGAATGCACAAATGTTGTCCGTTGCCCTCACTCTTTTAGTTTCCATCCCTCCTCCTTGTCACTTCCTCGTTGTCTCTTACCTTCATTTTATTATTCACTTGATTTTCCTCTCTCAACAGCCACCCTCGTTTCAACCTTTTTCATCTCCTTTTCCCAGCCTCCGCCTCTCCTCTCCTCTGTGCTCTCTCCGTCTTTCTTTCTCTCAGTCTCTCTGACAGTCTGTGACACTCCCTCCCTGAGGCAGCCATCAGTTCAGATGAGCATCGCATGTGACAGGCCAGCTTTGTCTTTTTAAGCCATTAGCAGTTCGTTTCCTCCCACCTTGCCATCGTTCCCCTCCGCTTACCTTTTCTGCCCCCGTTTTTGTGGTTGTGTGCGCACGTCTCTCGCTGCTGACTGGCAATCACGCATCGTGTATTCATCTACATAACAAACACAGTCTCGACTCGGAGTGAAGAACCGACGTGTGTAAATATGTGACAGTGCTGATGACGGTGATGTTCTGTCTCCTTAATGAACTGAGGTCTTGGGTTGAATTCACTTATGCCAGTAAGGTATACTTACAGGTAAGCAAGATTTAATGAGATTTTCCAGTTGGAGAATTGCTTGGCAGTGTACCTCCCTCCCTCTTCATAAGCTAGTGTAATTCTCCCTGCTCTGTACTCCCCCACAGTAAACTGTCAAGCCTAATACAGGCAGGAATGTCACCTGCTCCTAAAATGCAACAGCCCCATGCTACACTAACCTAATATAGGCCTGCGCTACACAAGCAGGTTGGATAACACCATTGTTGCTCATTGCATATATTAAAACACACACCTCAATGTGCCCCAACTCAGCTGTTAGACCACAATCCTGCAGCGTGGAAACTAATCATGCTGAAATATGTCAAAATAACAAAAATCAACCTGTGTTTGTTCATAAAGAACGGGCAAATTAGTAAGTATTTATGATTCCTAAATTTATTTGGAAGTGAAAGCATGATTCTGTACAGTTAAACAAAACATGCAGTGCTAAGAGACTGGCAGCATTTCTAGCATGTTAGCCATAAGCGCTCAGCCGTCTGACCCATGTGTATCTTTAACAGACCTTGGATCGAGATGTGAAATTGGATTCTGTTGTCTGACAGCACGTAGAGCAGGCTCAACAGTTTGGCCTGCCACTTGTTGATGACAAATGATTATCACACCTCTGGACACATTTGCCGTTTGCCATTGTCCAGCCTTAATGCATGAGTGGACGATTTCCACACGTGTGGGCTCAAGCGGTATCTGCTGACCCCGGTCATGTTGCCGTCGTTAGTGCTGCAGCGGTTGGAGGAAAAAAAGGAAACAAGCTATGTCATGAAGTTTGATGCTACTGATGTAACTGACTACATTTAAAGTGGCTGAATACCTTTAGGCAGTATCTCTAATAATATCTTCACAGAGCCTCCGCTCAAAATGTCAACCCTAGACACAAACTGGCAAAATCAAAGGGGGAGAAGACCATTATACCACTGCGCAGCTTTCAAAACCAATCAGTCTGTAACTGCAGCTTGAATGGGGTCTGACAGCAGAGGTGACAGGGACATTTCATTTTGCCTGCGACACTCCAATGAGGTTTGACGGAGGCTAACCAACATTAGCCAGGTTTGTGTTGGGTTGCCTGTTTGGTATTACAGAGGTTTTGCACTTAACTTGAAACAGCCGCTAACAGAAGGGGAAACAACTGTTTACCCAGGTGTGTGCTGATGGTTTCCTGTGCTGGCTAAATATTTGTGTTGCTGTTTTGGTGTTGTTTCTGTGTTCGAGGTGATTTCCAGTGCAGTCATCAGTGAATAATATCAAGCCAAATACATGGTAGAGCTCAGGTTACAGTACATGTTATTACTTGGTATACAGGCCTGATAACTGATAGCTCTGACAAAGGGGCAAAGGGGGAAATACAGTGACAAATCAACTGTAAAAAAAAGCATAAAAAAGGAGCAGTCAGGTTAAAGAGAGAGCAGAAGGAAGGTGGTTGTCGGAAGCGTGACTGCAGGTTTTCTGGGCTTACCAGAATCTACAGCAGATGTTTCCTCTCTTCATCTCTCTTTTTTTCCTCCCCCTGCTCATCCACCTCATACTCACCTTCTACATCACTGCTTTCTCACTCACCTGCCTATACTGTATATAGCTGGGCTGGTTGACTTGGTGGGGATTCTCTAACCACAGACCCGCTAAGTGTTGGAGAACTGGAGCTGGCCTCTGCAGTGATGGACGAAGGGAGGGAGGGAAGGTCCAGAGATACTGGGTAGCATAGGGTTTTGTAGGGTGGCATCAGTTTTTAGGACTTTTTTGTGTTAGGTGAATGTGTTAATCGTCTAATAGTTCATCATGGCCTTCTGTGAAGGATATGCAGCCAAGGTCATGTGGCCACCCATAATGACTGAAAGCCCTCCAAATGCCAAGCATGCCTTTTAACGGCTTAACATACAGAACACACACACGCTCTTCACTCTCGCTTAGGTGTACCACTGTTATTACCGTGGATGGGGCTGTCTCACCTCCAACATAAACATACGTTGGGAGACAAGTGTAAACTTGGTGGCCGGGCATTGCTGTGGATTGTGTGTGTGGTGTAATCACACCCTCCGGTCCCTACCAGCCCACCTGGCCTTATTTAGAAGAGCTGAGAGTAGCCAGAAGCAGCAACTCTCGGAGGGCGCCCAGTGCAACAGAATGTGTGTGGCTCATCACCATGCTCATTAGCCTCGGAGAGAAATACCCTCGCCACGATGATTCGTACCCAGAACAGCCTGTGACTTCCCCTCAGTAAAACTACAGTCTATTATCTGGGTGTCATTTAGGTACAGCATCATTATTAGGCCTAACCCTGTGTAATAAAAGCACGTGGCCTAATAAGCAAAGCACATAATAGGCAAGGTTTAGTCATTTTCTTTTTTTGAAAAGCATTCCACAATCTCTGAGGCGCAGTTAAGTCTTTTTTGCTTTTCCTAACACTCATTAACACCCACTGACTTCCTTTACACTTCGAAGTGTCATCATGCAGATTAAGAGAACAATACCCTCCGCATTAGCATTAGTGTTATCATGGAAAGTGCTCATCAGATGGGAGATGAGTGACCCGCGGAGGCCCATTAGCTCATGTGCTAAAGCCTTGATCAGCATCATTAGGGAGTCAAGAGCCCATTGTCTTCCAGCTCACCTCTGAGATGATTCCTATAAAGAGCTCTGCTCCACAGGTTGTTGAAGTGCTTTGACTTTGATGGAATAATCTTAACCAATTGTTTGTGTTAACTGTTATTTGCCTTGTTAAATTCGCGGCCTGAATCTATCAATGAAACATTTCACATATCAATACAGAACTGCATCAGAAGTGACTAATTCTCAGGTCTACTAGTGGTTCTGCTTTTTTGCCCTCCCAGCCTAACTTAGAACAGTGAGTAAGAGTCATTTGATGTTGTTTTGGGGAGTTTTTGGAGCTGAATGTGCTGTGTATCTATGGAGAAACTGCTCAGGATATGACTGGCCCTAGATGTGACTGGCCTCCTCTGGTATGGTTGGCAGACACTTGTGGTGGAGAAACTTGGCATTAGCTGCTAGGCAAGGCTTGCTAGGAAACAGTCTCTTGGGACCCCTAGTGCCCTCTACAGCTAACTGATTGTGTGAGGGGATACTGTTGTGTGTCCACAGTTATATCTCTTTAACTACTGGAACCAAACAGCCTTTGCGTGACTTAGATGACCCAGCAAGTTTGAAGCAGCCTGCAAACAGGCTAACCGTGAAAAATCCCCAATTCTTTTGTTTTGTTATCGGCACTTGACTTGACCTTCCTGACTCTCTGGGAGGAAGGCTGTTGCTTTAACAAAACCAGCAGCGTTTACCTCAGTGCTGAATGAGGCGCCTCACCTTGAGACGGCATACTTGAGGTTTTGAATGGCATGGCTTTGTTTTACTTTGGTTTGATCTGGTTTTTTGTAGTGGTTGGCTTCCCTGAGAAAATGGCTTTGCAGAGCTGCAAGGGCAGACTCTGTGACGGCAGACTCTGTACTCTTTGAGGATGCCTGTGGTAGTTCCACTGCTGCCTGCCTGGCCCTGAACTCCGAAGGAGATAAGTGGCGTACCTCAATGAGGGAGCCTGCACTAAGGCTAAATATAGAGACAGAAGAGAGGTAGAAGGGCAGACAAATAGTTGCTGCTGTCCATGATGAGTCAATCTATCTAATCACAAGCAGAACAACAGCAGACCTCAGAATATGTGTCAAGTCAGTTGACTGAAATTAGTAGCAGGGAGAGAGCACACCCTTTGATCTGTCTCTTTAAGAGCCAAACTCAGGGAAAAGTGTTTTGGTTGGACATTCCAGACATACCTCCTACACGTTCTGGTATGGGGCTGTCAGCCTGCACATAAGATGTATAGGTTTTGGGTTCCTTACCGATGTCCTCGTGATGAATCAAAATAAAAGCTTACTTTTAGACGGTAATGTGTTTGTTCACAGGCTATATATGTTTCTCTGTGTTCTCATCTAAAGCTCAGCTATTAAGCCAGTCACTCACACCTTGAGGGCCTCAAAGCACAGAGATAGCTCACTCCCACAGAGGTTGAGATACTGCCATTCCTATCTGGCATGCCTCAGCGTATGAAAGCACAAACCAAGCCCTTCTGCTTTTGTACAAGTACTACTCTGCAGTGATTTTAAGTTCCTGAATGTGTTTTATTCATCAATCAGGCCAGGATCAGATAGCGTGAGCCTAAAATAAGTTTACACAATTACAGGACAGAATCTACAAAATGAGCCTGCGTCAAGAGACGTGTTCTGTGTAGACAAATTAGTGATGATACGCCAAGGTGATCCCCTCCAATGGGGCAACATTGGGAGTAACCCACCCAGTCATCCATTCCTTTGCCAGTAATTGATACAGCCTGGCAGGTGTCATAACAACACAGCCCTCTCTCCAGCAGGCATATTTAAGTGTGGCTGACATGGACTGTCTGGCACTGTCTTTCAGTAGACTCTGGGAACTTTGCAAGGGGGAAAGAGGGTGACGAGTGATGGTGAGGGTGGAGAAATTCAAGCGGTTTTGGCTTCAGTCATTTACTGAGGTATTTACTGGGGAACTCCAGCCATTGCCAGCTACAGCACGTATCGGTAGCGCATTGCAAGTGTAGGTGAAGAGTATATAACATAATGAGAGGCCGTTCATAACAGTCGGAATTGGGACCTGGATGCATTAGGTCTTCCCTGGTAAAGGCCTGGCTTATCATGCGAAGTGGATAGCTGTAATCAAGACATGTCATGTTGAGGCTATTGAGCTTGTATTGATTGTGTCCTATTACCCAGATCCATAGAATGTTTCTGCGTGGGAGTGTATTGTAAAGGCGTGATCTACGGCCAGGGGTTACGGACTAACTTAAAGCCAAAGCCTTGGTTACAGGCTATTATTTTCTCAGGTGTTCGCTGCGACCTATGGAGGAAAGCAAACTTTCAGAAGTAAGCTCTTCACCTCCTCCACCTACCAATGCTTTCTCTCTCAGCTGCGTAGGAGTCTTCCTCCTGTTGTGTGCTAGCATGCTAGCGCTAATGAGGCCAGCTGTCCAAACGCTCAGCCGGTCAGCCAGAAGGGACTGCAGCCTTTGTTGATGCTAGGTGTTACATCTCCTGTTGGAACACACATTTTTGTTTCAACACCGCCAACCATTTGGCACAGGAAGACCATCTCTGTTCACCCCCCCACACCACCAACACCACCCGCCATCCTTTACTCTTTCTCTCCCCAGCCCTGGCTGTACTTCGCAGCTCCCACTTTTTATTGTCCCGCTGGCCGTCGCCACCTCCCGTCTGCACACACCAGCACATTGATTTTCTCTCTACAGCTTTATATTTGATCATTTTCTCTTGACACTGCCGGCTGAGAGTGTTGCCTTTGTAATCGCTGACCTCAGCTCCACACCTGAGTGGCTGAGGCCCTAAACAGCCTCTCAGACTCATCCTAAAGCACCCTCTGTTTCAGAATGAAGTGTTGCACCCTGTTTGGGCTGCTGAGGGGACAATACATCACCTGGCAGAGTCGCACTGACAGAAAATAGAGGTAGGGGTAGGGAGAGAGAGGTGGTATAAGGCAGACAAGGGAGAGGGGAGAGAGGAACAAGTGCAGACTAGTTTATACAGTCTCACAATGCTATATAAATCCAATTAATTATCAGTTTATTTGAATGGGATCCTTGTTACAATAGTTCTATTGGCTTGCCTTGTTAAGAATCTTAAATAAACTACAGCACATAGCCTGGATAGCAATCCAGGTACAAAGGATGTGCGTCACCCCTGACTGAGCTGAATGTATCTCTTGATGACTACAATATGGAGGTAGTCATGGTAAAGAAAGGGAAAAAAAAGGAAAGTGGAGTGAGGAATAGTGTGAAGAGAGGAAAGAGGTTGAGAATGAAATAGCTCTCTTGATGAACCCCGATAGGATTTCGCAGCTGCGGCACAGCGGTGTTGACCCCGCGAACGACTCGCCAAATAACAGTGCTTCTCCCTCCTCCTCCAACACCTTTCATCCCTCCGCCCCCACACCTCCTTCCTCCCGCCTCCCCCTCAGCCTGAACCCTGCACGTCTACTGAGTTTGTGTAAATACCAACCGGTTGTAATGACCTGCACAATGCAGAGAGAAAGGGAGAGACCTCACCACAACAATTCTCATTGATTGAAACGGAGGATCACGATTCTCCCAGATACGCCTCCTCCCGATATAAAACATAAGCAGCCACTTCAGAAAGAGGTGGGCGAGTGGGGTTGGGGTGAGTGAAGAAAGAGAGAAAAAAGATGTTCAGGTGCTTTGTACTGGCAGTGCATGTTCAGAGAGTGAATGCAGGTGGTGTGTGTATACGGTAGCGCTGTGTGCAGTGTGTATGATGTGAGATAAAGTAGCTGGAGAGGTAGTTTCAGTGCTGCAGCCTGGGCCCTATGCTGACTGGGCTGCTCTCACTGGAGAATTGATTTGGCCTCCGAGAGGATCTGTAGCTCTCTCAGTGGAACAGAGGGATGGGGGGGTTGGAAGGAGAGTGGGTGGAAGTAGCACAGGTGGAATTGAGAGATGGAGGAGCTGGGTGGAAATGAAAAGAAGACACTGGAACACACAGGAACACACATTTGAAGCAGACAGTCGGTCAGGGAAAATTTACTCGGTGTAATAACCCTCTCCGTAGGCTGGCTGTCTCTGTGTCTCCTGGCTCCTACAGCCCATAACACAACCGACCAGGTCACACCAACTCCCACACAGCACACACACCACTTCAGCCTGCAATCTAATGATCTCACACACTGGTACTGTATGTGTGTCTGCAAGTGTCTAAGTGTGAATTTTCTCTGTTTCTCTGCAACCTGTTGTTCCGGAGTTTGTTTTCACTGTGGATTCATATCTTTCTCAGAAATGCATTTGCATACTTTTACTACATTGAGACATCAAAATCGTCAGCTGCAGTATTTTTAATAGACCTCCATTAACCCTGTTGTGTGCCCGAGCTGTTTTATTCTCCCCCCTGTAACAACCCACTATCCCTGTGAGGATCATTTAAAGTTTCATCTCATCTATAGAAGTTGCACTGTCTATTTAATTGATGTTTCTGGCTCCCTGCCCCCTCCGCCTTCAACCATTCCCTTTAATAGTTTTGACATTTAAATGACATAGTACATACAGTATATTTAACCTCTCTGACTCATGGCCTTTCACATTTAGTGCTCATAATCAAGAAGCACATACAGTGCACTTCCCATTATCTTTATCAAGGATACCAAATCTAAATGTGTGTAATCTGTTCACTCTCCTTTAAAGACTAAATAGACATAATCTGACCGGCCATTCTAACCTCTGTGTCTCCTTCCGCAGTGGCTAACTACAACAATGTGGTGGAGGCCGGCTCAGACTCAGATGACGAGGACAAGCTGCACATCGTGGAGGAGGAAGGCAGCCTGGCGGACGGGGCCGACTGTGACAGCACCCTGCCAGACGACGAGCACCCCAGGGAGCACTGCTGGGACGGAGGTTAGACCAGTCACACACACTCATAGGGCACCTTGTTCTTATTATTATCACACACCCGCATTGAATCATGCAAGCACACACCATCTTCCTACCCACCATTTCCGCAATGTTCTCGTGACTTGTGTTCCACTTTTCAGCATCATGGAAAAGTTCAGCACAAGTGCTCATTTAATCTCATTTTCTGCTTTAAAATCGTATTTTCCTCGAATGTGAAAAATTATGCCAGTGGGAGATAGCAGCTCTTGATTCACTGTTTGCCAGAATTGCACCAGTCTATTGAGACAAGGCAAAGTAGCATTTTCCATGCCACTATTATCATCCAAATTACACAGATTTTTCACTTCATTTCAAGTATCAAAACAAATAACTTCTTAAGGAGTATATTTTTATAGCAAGTGTCTCCCTTCACTGCCATGGTTACGCTCGCAACGTGTCTTTGAACGTGATACTTACTGCTCTCTACTCAGGATAAGAGCATTACTTACAAACGCCTGCAGCACATAAATGCAAATGTGTCATGCAGCCTTTTTATTTTTTGTTGCGACATCAATTGTTTGACTGCTGCTGTCTCATTTTGACCTCAGCTGACGTGATGCAGGCTAAGTTAAGAAATGTTTTGTAGACATCTGTGCACGGTTAAGTACCAGGCTTTGTCTCATTGTGAAACACAGAGTGTAAGGAAACAGGTACTACACGTGGTGGGTTTCCAACTAAGGCAGGAAGCACGATATTAAACAAAGACAATGCCAACAGACCTTCAAGCACAGAGAATAGCCTCGCATCCAAAGAGCCAGTGCTCTTTTTATGGCACTGGTGGGCATTGGAGGGGCCACCGTGAACTTCTTTTTACCTCAAAGCATGTGGAAGTGACATCAGAGGCAGCCCACTGCCACAGGAAGGGCTGACGTCACACACACACACACACACACACACACACACACACACACACACACA
>NTHP01000290.1:96894-114093 GCA_003416845.1 Oplegnathus fasciatus | reverse complement strand
CCCCCCTTCTATCTCTCTCTCTGTTATACACATTGTGATTTTATTCAGGAGAGAAACCCTATGAGTGCTCCAACTGCAAGAAGCGGTTCTCCCACTCAGGCTCATACAGCTCCCACATCAGCAGTAAGAAGTGCATCAGTGTCATCTCAGTTAACGGCAGACCACGCTTGGGGAACGCCAAAACCCAGACCCAGGGTCCATCACCAGTGCTGCCCACGCTGCCCTCAGTCCTCCGCACCCAGATTAGAGAGAAGCTGGAGCACAGCAAGCCCCTGCAGGAGCAGCTGCCCCTCAACCAGATCAAGACTGAGCCTGTGGACTACGAGTACAAGCCAACAGTGATAACATCCCCAGCTGTGACAGCCATGAACGGTGGGATTTTCAATGGAGGTGCTGCAGCTCCTCTGCAGGGAACAGTGCAGGCCGTGGTCCTGCCCACTGTGGGGCTGGTGTCGCCCATCAGCATCAACCTAGCAGACCTGCAGAATGCTCTCAAAGTGGCGGTGGACGGTAACGTCATTCGCCAGGTGCTGGAAAGCAATGCCAAAGGCCAGGGGCAGGTGAACTCGGGGTTAACCACTGGAATGCTCCATCCCCCGCAGCAGCAGCTCATCTCAGCCATCAGTCTGCCTATTGTGGGTCAGGATGGAAATGCAAAAATCATTATAAACTACAGTTTGGACCCCAACCAGGGCCAGCTCACAGCCCAAAACCTGAAGAAAGAGCCTGAGCCAATCTCACCAGCTCAGACCACCACTGACAGCTTCAAGTCCCAGAAACTCCCAGAAGATCTCACTATCAGAGGCACCAGGCCCAATGAGACTAAAGAAAAAGAGGAAAAGACCACTAAAACGTGTCTCCTGTGTGATAACTGTCCCGGTGGGCTTGAAGCCCTCCATGCCCTCAAGCACTGCAAGAAGGATGGTCTAAGACTGAACGGAGCAGGCCTGGATAAGTCTGAGTCTACTGTTGCTGCCCTGCTGTCAGAGGGAGGCCTCTGCAAACAGCCCAAGAACCTCTTGTCCCTGCTCAAGGCCTACTTCGCCTTAAATGCAGAGCCCACCAACGATGAGCTGGCCAAGATCTCTGACTCAGTCAGCCTGCCAATCCATGTGGTTAAGAAGTGGTTTGACAAAATGCAGGAGGGTCAGATATCACTGGGTGCCCCAACACCTCCTTCAGAGGAAGAGGACACGTGTGAAGCTAACAGTGTGGTGTCCCTGGTCCCAGGGAAGGACATGGCCAATATGAGTCCTTCTGTGACCCAGGACAGCCCTACAGAAGCCACCCCAGCAGAGGTCAACGGCACTCACAGCTCGCCGGCTTCCCCTTCGCCACTAAACCTGACAGCTGGTAGTCCTGTCCCAGCCCAGCCTCCCCAGAGCACTGAGGGACCCCTGGACCTGTCGCTGCCAAAGCCTGCCAGAGAGGAAGCAGAGAGACTGGTGGGTAAAGCCCACGTTTACCCCTCCCTTTCCTCTGGCTCTACCCATGTGGATGAACCCCTAAACTTAACTTGCACAAAGAAAGAGGCATCACCACTCTCAGCCATGGGCGGCAGCCCCATCGCACTGTACGCCAGCCAGCCAAGTGCCAAACCCCTCGACATTGTGACCACAATGCAATGCCTAAGGGCACTAGCCACTAACAACAAACAGACTATCCTGATCCCCCAGCTGGCTTACACCTATACCACTACAGCAAACAGCCCTGCAGGGACCGAGACGCAGGAAACCATCCACCTCAACGAAGTGAAGGTGTGCAACCATTTATGTTATTTATTCAGCAACAGTTGAGCTTTCCTGTCTTTTAAGTATTGTTTTACATTTTGGAAAAAAAGCTTATCTGCTCATCTTGCAGAGAGTTAAATGAGAAGATTGACAAAAAAACAATATGTTTTATGGGTGGTTATGTGCTGGACTTTTTTGTCACTATTTTGTCACTATTTCGTCACTTTTTTCATCAGTGTGAGTTTAACAGGCAACCAGCGGAGAGTCTTAAGGAGATACAGCTTGTTAATTAGTCAAATTTAGAGGTGCTGGTAGGCAGATTTTGTTACCCGAGCCAGACTAGCTGTTTTCCTCTGTTTCCTGTCTTTTTGCTTTCTCTTTGGACTAGCAGCAGCTTTATCTTTACTGTACAGACATGAGAGTGGTATCAATCTTCTCATCTAACTCTTACCAAGAAAGCTTATAAGCAGATTTCTCAAAATGTCAAACTATTACTTTAATTCACCCTGTCTGTACTCCTCAGTTACCGTGTGGCCTATGGTATACATTCACATTTTCTCAGCTTTATGAGCTTCCTCAACTTTTTTGAGTTTATGTTCCTCTAGTTCCATCAGAGGTCAGTCACAGCAAACCAGTTTAACTCTAAAACTCTTCTTTTGTACACCAACTGATTTAAAGTGCAGGAAAGGATTCAGCCATTTTGACAAGTGGATTGGAATCAAGTTGACTCTTCTCTTTTTAATCAGTCAAACCTTTCAGTCCAGATCATTACTTCTTATTGTTCAAAACCACCAGAACATGATAGATAGTCTGAAACCATCCAAAATCTAATCAATAAGTCATATATAGAAATGTCAGAATTCAGCGCTTTGTAAAAATGATAGCCCTTAATAGTTCCTCGTTGTGCAGACACCTAATGGGCCCATAATGATGGATGTAGATATCTGTGGGTGTGTGAGTGATCTTCCTAGGCTGTCACCAGGAGGACATGAGGCTGCACTTTACTGCAAAGCCCCTATTGATCTGCTGGAATCTGTTTAAACGTCGCACCTCTGTCTGCCTCATTGATTTATTGTTGTTGTATTATACTATCGTGTTAAGTGGATTGGCATAGACCTGCCTTGTAAAAAAAAAAGAGCCCTGTGTATATATCTTCTCCTTGATATTGCCTCACATCCTCTTTCACTGCATCAGTGGATACGTTTTACCAGCCCAGAGACAGGAGAAAACTGTAGGTGTGCACAAAAGTGAGTGTTTCAGGCCAAGGAGAAGTTTTCTCACCCATAGTCTGAAAAGTCTGAGTGATTTTAATTTCACTGCTGCCTCCAGAGAGAGCTATGAGTAGGATATGACACAGCATCATTTCCTGCAATACACAGGCACAAGTTGTTCACTAGTACTGATACTCTTCTGAGTAATTAATTGTTAGTTCTTGCTGTAAAACAAACAGAAAAACCTCATGTTGAATTCCTATCAGTACATCTGTGGTTTCTCATGTTCTCCAGGAGGAGAAGCAGGACACGGGCTCAGAGGCCGTCTCCACCTTGGAGGAGCAAAACGACTCCGACTCGGGCCCTCAGAGGAAGAAGATGAAGAAGACGGACAGCGGCATGTATGCCTGCGACCTGTGCGACAAGATCTTCCAGAAGAGCAGCTCGCTGCTGAGACACAAATACGAACACACAGGTAAATACTCTAAAAGCTGTCAGGCCTACACATGGCCAAAAATCACAGATGGATGAATAAAAAAAAAAAAAGCAGAACCGGAACGTGTCTCACCGCCACTCACTGTTGGGTCTCGGGAAAGATGAGTCAGAGTGCGAGCGAAGGGGATTTTGAGCTACAGCGTAAAGAAGGGTGGACACCTCCATTCCAGCAGGTATTACTCAACATGCTTAGAAGAGGTCTGAGAATTTCTTTCCGCCAATTCCCCACCTCTGCACTGCCAGCTTCTCATGTGAAGCACCAAATGTTGCAAGAGGCGAGCTCTGGTAGTGATTTGGACTGCTCTAAGATGATGATTCCGTGGCCAAGTGCAGGTCAACGCTCTCAGAGGCGTTTTAGTTTTTCTTTTTTTTTTCTTTATTACTCTGATACCTGGCTTGCAACCACAGTTTTCAGCTCCAAATGACCTCATCCTAGGTGAAACTAACTGTTCCCTGCCTGGATAAAGTTTCCTTGAAGGTTTTCAAGCACAATTGTTGTGATTTTGTTGTATTGTTTTGAAATGTTGTCCTTGGATACATTGATGATAGATGCCGTTATGGGCTCAAACTTTCAACAATGCAAGACTGTGGGGGGATTCAGTGCAATTGCACTGGAGTGTTTATTGTTTTCCTCCCATGTCTGTGCTTTTTTACGCAACAGAATTTTCTTTTTTCTTAAACTGAAATTCATATTTGTTTTCTCTTTCTCTGCAGGGAAGCGACCTCACGAGTGCGGCATCTGCAGCAAGGCCTTCAAACACAAACACCACTTGATCGAACACATGCGGCTCCACTCGGGGGAGAAGCCGTACCAGTGCGACAAGTGTGGCAAGCGCTTCTCCCACTCTGGCTCCTACTCCCAGCACATGAACCACCGCTACTCCTACTGCAAGAAGGAGACGCAGAGCCAAGGCGGAGGCCAGGAGAGCCCCGAGGAGGACGGCGAGGCCCAGGCCGAGATGGAGGCCCTGAGCCGGGTGCAGATGCAGCTCCTGGTGCCCTCCCAGCTGGACTCGGACGAGCGAGGGAGCAGCACCAGGGAGGATGAGGAGAGCGAGGAGGAGGAGGAGGAGGAGGAAGGTGCAGTGGACATGGATGACATCCAGGTGGTGCAGATAGGGGACGAAGGAGGGGATGAGGAGGAGGAGGAGGATGGGAGGAACGAGGAGGAGAGAGTGAGAGTATTGGTGGAGGGAGGAGGAGAGAAGACCGAGATAGAAGTGAGAGAGGAAGAGGAGGAGGCTGACACAAGGCAGGAGGAGGTGCTCGGGAGCATTCAGGAAGAGGAGGAAGTCAAGATGGAGGAAGAGGAGGCAATGGATACGGAAGAAGGGGTGACGGAAGAGGGGGAAGCAGAGGGGGAGGTCACAGAGGAGAGTGGAGGCGAAACAGACAGGAACACAGTTTCTGAAGACTAGAACCAGACGCCGCAGGAGAAAGGAGATATTGACTAAAAGAGGAATCAGACCCCTCCATGAGACACAATCAGATTCCTCCTCTCCCCGTGTGGAGGAAGAACGCAAGGAGATGATGTCTGGGTCACTCTGACAGTTCGTTTCAGTTCACTACTGTGTAGAAATCCAGGTGTGCCTGAAAAAATACTAGTGACTTTTCCACAGGAGAACGATTTCTCACTGTTAGAAAAATCCATTTGTAAAGAAAAAGATGAAGACGAACACGAATTTTAACAAACGAAGGAAATGCATTATACAGACTTTGGAAGCTAGAGCCGACACGTTTTAGATAATGTTTTATTACTAAAACACCTTGGGTCATTTCTTTTTATCAGTGTTACTAATTTTATCACTCATATTTTAACCTTTAAAAGCTGTACAGTTGGGAGATATTTCTATACCTTTTTATTGCCAATGAACAAAAAAAAAGTCAGTATTTTATTAAGTTGGAAGGAAATTGAGAAAAATCCTGTGCACTACAAGTGGCTTGGTTTACCTATGGATTGAGCTGTTGAGTTGTGTTGTCTACCCTTCAGTATTACCGCACTAGATATACCACGCCATCACGCTAGCAGATGTTAGCATTACCTTTCTTTTTGATGTTCTTTTGATTGGATTTGTGAGCCTTAAGAAGAAAAACAATGGAGAGCGGATGGGTCATTTAGTTCCTATTAGACTTTTAGACACATTGTTGTCCAAGTTTCTTTACAAATCAGTGTTTTATGGGAGTAGTTTGGTGTTTTAAGAAATACGCTTATTTCTTTTCTTGGTGAGATTGAGGATGAGAAGATCGATACCGATCTCACATCTGTCTGATACATATACAGGCAGCAGCCGCTTAGCTTAGCTTAGCATGAAGACCGGAACAGGGGGAAATCTAAAGCTAGCTGTTATTTCCTGCTTATCTACTGCTTCTCACTCCAGTCCAGCAGGTGGCAGTAATGCATGCCAGACTATTTCTAGTTTCCAGACAGAGCCCGGCTAGCTGTTTCTTCCTGTTCCGATCTTCTCATCTAACTCCTGGCAAGAAAGCAAATAAGCGCATTTCCCCAACATGTCGAACTATTGCTTTAAGTGTTCAGCGCGAGCAGAAAGGGGATGTAGAAAACCCTCCTTATACTCTGAGCCATATGCAAAAAAATCAAACTAAAACAAGAGAAACATGCATATCAAAAGTGCCATTGAATATTGCTGTTGGATCTTAGCAGCCATGATCAGGTATTGCCGGGTCCCAGATCAACCAATAAGCCGGAATACTGTTGACTTTGGCTCGCCACCACACCTGAGAGAGTAGAGTTTAGCCTACCACACATTCATGTATCATAGATTTTAGATGAGTTGCTTTCATTTCTAATCTGAGCGGCTAAGAATTACAATGCACATGTTTTCTAACGGGATGATGAAGTATGATTTCTAACTGTGTCCTGCCTTTTCAAAGCTTATTCAGTGCACTTGTCAAACACACCATGAAATGCTCAGATGTCTCTTCAGGTAACAAAATGTAGGCAAATATGAATCCCAGGAGTTTAATTCAGCAATGTTTTTACCTGTCAGTATTATTTTTTTTGTCTCATGTTCTGTTTCAGTGTGTGTACTGTATGTTTTCAGCAATGACAGTATTATCCCCACCCCCAAGGAGATGGGTATGTTTAGTCATAGAGAACTTTTATATTTATGTGTCTTATTTTTTATATTTCTTTATGGTTATTTATTACACTATGTAGTGTACAATACTGTAGTTTGTATTAATACGATAATATATTTTAGTATGGAAAAAAAAGATTCAAAGGCAAATAACTACAAGCCTGGAAAAATGAGACTCCAGCATACTGAAGTATGTTTTTCGAACAAACAAAATGATGTTTTTCCTTGGGAAAAAAAGAAACTCGCACCCTGCAAGCCTGAAAATTGGAACCTGTGACCTCTCTGCATCCATTCTCATGTTTAGTTTAGTTTTCTTTCCCCTCTCTAATATGAAGCTACTGAACTTTTGAAAACTAATAGTATGTCTAATAGCATGACTGTGTGCTGTTTTATTGAAGGAGTATCCTTAACCACACAAATTGTCCTTTTTGCCAAGCCAAAATAATATTGACGTATGTTCTTATGTTTTTCTTTATGTGCCAATTTGTTACTTTATATGTCAGTGTCCAAACCGCGCCCACTTTTATATGCCCCTCCCCCTTTTAACACACTCATCTTTTTTTTATAGTGATTGTTTTTTGTTTGTTTTCTTTTTTTTTGTTCATTTTTTATGACTCCCCATCTCACAATAAAATACATCAATTACAAGCTGTTGGGTTTGTTATGATACTGTTATTGAGAGTTTTGAAATCACACAATATTGAATTGTTGCTTGCGCTGCAATATTGCAGTAAATAGTACAATAACTAAATCCCATAAGGGACCACTTCAAAAATGTAAAAAGAAAAGGGAAAAAAGGTTCAGAGCAGAATTTACATCCGCTAATATCAGCTTGACACTATATGACTATATGACGATGACATGTTTTAGAAGTCTGCTACAGAAAATGTCACATTAGTTCTGTTTTGGATCTCAGAGAGACCAGCACAGTGTAAAACACAGGTAAATACAATGGATGCTCATATGCTCTGTATCTGTGATTGGTGTTAACAGTTTTTTATGCAGCACTACCCTCCAAAATCCCAAATTAGTCTACTTGGATTTGGTGTTATTTGAGTTTTATCACAGTTTGTTCGTCAGAGTCTAGCAGGGAGTTAGACCTCTATAGGTTCTATGACTGCACCCAAACATAAGTAATGTTACTATGCAACATAACATACTGTAAATGAACTAAAGGAATACTTAATATTTGTTCATGCATAGCCCATATAACATATAAAACATGAGATATTTGCTCATTTCGTGTGATAACAATGTTTTATGCTAATTTCTGCACAATAGTCACCAAGTGTGCAAGCCCAGTATGTGGCAAACATAAGGGTTACCACTAATGAGGTCAGAAGAAAAGAAAAAAATAAAGAAAAGCATTGTTTGATTTTGCTATTTTTTCCCACAAACAATGATGAAGTAAAGCCAACGTCAGCAGAATAAGTGGGTTAAAGAAATAAGTTTCATATTTTGGGGGGAAAAGGCTTCTTCGCTTTAAGATCAATAACATGCTAAATATGAAGCTACAGCCGGTTTGCTTAGCTTAGCATTAAGACTGGAAGCAGCGAGAGAGACTCCAGGAAGTGACCGCACCCAGCCAAGAAATACTAGCACATAACCCCCCCCCAAAACTTTTGTTCTTACACTTTGGTTTTTGTATGGATTAAACAAAGGAGATATAACAGGAGCTTTAGAGGGTAGGTTTTTTTATTTTTGGATGGAGCTAGCTGTTTCCAGAAGCTAGTGGTAAAGCTAACCAGCGTTTCCTGGTAAGCTAAGCTAATCATCTCCTGGCTGTAGCTTCATATTTAGCACACGGACATAAGAGAGGTATCGATCTTCTCATCTCAACTCTCGTTAAGAAAGCGAATAAGCATATTTCCCCAAACGTCAAGCTACTCTTTCCAACTAAACTCCATTATTTGAATATACGAATAAAGGACCTGCACGCACCCTTCAGTGATCAGTCAGAACCCCCCTTTTTCAGTCCAGTCTGGCTGTTAGCAGCCCAGCCCAAGGTCAACCTTATTGATCCAGATTAGGTTTCCAGGAGGGTTGACCCTCCTCCTGCCCCCCCCCTCACCCCCAGCCCCTCCACCAGCATGAATTAGTAATGGAATGGACTAAAAATCCATACTCTGTTGAGGAGTTGAAAATGATACAATAGCTGGTGAACATATTTGATTGTTCTTGCCCTCTCTCTCTCTCTCTCTCTGATGTTTTCCCTGAAGCACTGACTCACTCTGCTTCCAAAGGAAGGCATTTTTGGGGGCATTTTCAGGAAAGTCCGTAAGTCTTAAGATTTGGTGTCTTTGTTTTAAGGGAAAGCAGGTGTGAGTGGGACGGGATTTAACCTGCCACAGCCTCTCTTTGTCTGTGGATGGAGAGGGAGCAGTCACGATTGTATGACTGTAACTACCTGAGCTTGCAGGAGCGTGTGTTCCTGTGTGTGTGTGTTGGGGGGGAAGACGGTGTGACAGAGAAGGTTTGACCCTGCCATCATGCTGAATGGGTCCCCAGAGACACCAGGAGGGGGTTGGTGGTAGAATAATGCTTTATAGGACAGCTCTCTCCATAACATTACTTCGTCAAACTGTTCTAACAGCATCTTGTAATTGTGCCTATTATAAATGTCTTCAACAGTGGTCACAGCAGCCGCTCTGAAACTCCAAAAAGGTCAAAGAGTGTGTAGCCTGTGGCTGTATGTCCAGGATGCGGGGCTGTTTTACAGGCTTTCAGTCCAATCCGGGACTTAAAGCCAAGATATTGCCATATGTTCTGCTGGGCTCAGCATTTCAAAGGAAAATTGAAAAGCTATAACTGCTAAGAGGATATGGAGTGCTCTTGCCAATAATGGTGCAAAAGCCTGATGAAGTATCATGGCTGCCGGGACTCTGACACCGAGCCAAACCCAGGGGGCTGAAGCTCCCCGGGGAAATTTAGTGAAAAGCCGGGAGGAGGAGGAGGAAAGGAAAGCATGCGCTCAGGAAATAGCAGTCACTTAAATATCATGTTCATTTACTCAACTACTAAATAGCAGAACGTACATAGAGACATTGTGTGTGTGTGTGTGTGTGTGTGTGTGTGCATGTGTAAAGAGGGAGGTTAATGTGCCACTTCGTGTGACAAATTGCTGTTTCAGAGCTCCATTTTTAACACGCTGGTCAGCATAAGCTCAAACATAACTGAAAATCAATTTACCTTTATAACCTGAGAGACAAACAGGAAAACATTCGGAGTATTGCTGGTCTTTACAGACCAACAGACTTGTCAAATGAACAATTATACATTCAAGTCGCAACCAAAACATGAAATCCTGATACATTTTTTAACTTTATTCAACATATTTTTGTTATTTGGATATTAAAATTCCATGTATGGTATGGACTTATTGCTTACACTTGTATGTTATAATAAATATATCTTATAATAAGTATATAATTAAAAATGGAATGAATTAGTTAATCTCAAAAATTAGCTGACTTCTTATTGATTTGATTTCACTTAGGTGAATAATTAAGAAACTCACAGATTGGTCAGAAATTTATAGCAATGAGACTGGCTCTATCATATAGCACATGCACTAGTTCCTATTATATGTATACATCAACATAACAACATAACATAACATTAAAAAAGACATAAGATACTGTTTGGTTACATTGTAACCTTGGTTGTCTGAGTGAAGAGACTATCCCTATGTGGATACCTCTTTAAGACACACCGGCTTGCCAGCCATGCCCTTCGCTTTACCTATAAAGCACCTGTGTTGGTGTAATTACTAAATAAATAAATAAATGCTGCTGGGTGGAGCGAAAGGGGATAGCTCGCTACCAAGCGGACCACAGTTTTTGCCGTCTACGTCACCGCAACGTGTAGTTCTCGCGTAGGCTGCGGCGTAGATTCAACGCAGAAGTATAAATCAGGCTTTATTCACCTCATCGGAGGCAGAGAGATGCCGACTTGACTGGGGAGTGACTTTGTCTTGCCCACTGTTAGCCAACTTTCAAAGTCTGCGCTCAGCACAGGCCCCACCGAGCGTGCTAGTTCACAAGAACTGCAAGCTATATGCCGGTACTGGGAGCTGCAGCCTCTGTAACTGGGAGACCACCGGAAAATGGCAGCTGAAGGGAGACAGGAGCACCATAACTGGGAGGCCACCAGAAACAGTGCAGAAACAGAATAGAACAAATAGAACAAAGAAAACAACAATTCCCCTTACATATGGAATATGTAACGGAGTGGAGAGATAGTCATGATACGGTAATAAAACATAATATAACATGACACAACACAAAACATAATAAAGCATAATGTAACATCTTATTATATTTTATGTTATGTTATGCTTTGGTATATTATGTAACAAAGCATGACATATGACATGACATGACGTATATTACCCATCTGGCGTGCTTTAGGTCAGTTTCATCAAAATTCCACCCAATAATACCTCTACAGATGTTTTGAGCTTCTGCCACTGTTAAACAGGCCTTACATCATCCTGTTTCATTTGATTTTAAGAAAAAAGCTGCAACACGTACACAAAACACAAGTGTGTGTCCAGTTGCCGTGGTCAAAGGACTCCAGGGTGAACAATTGAGGAGGTCAGTGAGAAGATCCTTGAGTGTGTGTGTGTGTGTGTGTGTGTGTGTGCAGGAGGCAAAGGGTTGATTGGATTGTCATTGTGCTGTATTTAGCTCGTACCTTAAACACCTCCTTGGAGAATTACCCTTCAGCTACGGTAATATGAAACCAATCGTTAACCATGTTGAGATCCAGTGAGGTTTTAGGTGTCCTTGTTTTGCAGGGAGCCATTATCCTGAATCCTGGTCACCTTTCACCAATCACCCCAATCACAAATAAAGCTTAATTTCTCCCTAGCACACACACACACACACACACACCCCCCTGTCCACACATCTTTCTTCTTTTGCCTTCTAGCTGAATCCTATTACAGTGTTTCTCAGAGATAAGCCCTTGTGAAATCTATCTATAAATGAAATTTATGCATCATCGTTTAAGCTTGTAATTGCTCAGAGACTCTATTCGTTTTATTAGACAGCATATCTTCTCCACTGCTGTTTGCAACTGTGTTGTTTTGTCCTCTTTTGTGCAGTTTGGGTCGCTTTGTAATAAGGACAATGAGTTGATAGCTTTAGATGCACTCCCTTTCAAATCACATTCTCTCAGTTTAACTCACTCTCTCTTCACACACACACACGCACTCACATATATTTTGTATTAATGTGCTGGCAGTTTCGTGCTTTCTTTTCAGGGTGAGGTTCAGGGCTGACTTTCACCACTTCCCCTCCTCGTTACCACATTGGGACTCGGGTTGCGCTAGAAAAACACCAGCGCAACCACAATCACCTCACAACTCCTGCCTCTACACACACACTCACACACATACACACACACACACACACACATATGCACACACACATGGAGTGCAGACCAGCCAGTGTTTGCAGGTATGGCCGGCCCTCCCACACTGCTGGGACAACATGGAGCAGCTCTCAGTCATGACTAGAATAACAAGGAGCTGCACAGAATTCAATTAAATGGTCTGCTCTTTGAAAAGCTGCCACCCACCTGCCTGCACACAAACATACACACTGCACTATGTTGTAAGTAACACACCTCCACCCAACTACCCACTCTTGTATGCTTTGGTCATCCCACACACGCAGGAGAGCATGCATGAACACACACACATGCAAATATCCAATTCTCCTCTCTGCTGTGTGTGTGTGTGTGTGTGTGTGTGTGTGTGTAATTCCATTGTCCCGTTGTCCTCAGAGAAGCCTGGACCTTCAAGTGCTGTCTCCAAAGCTGCCACCTGATTGGCTGCTAGAGGTCAGTGGCTAAGCCCATAAAAAGACGTGACATCTCTTTACACTCCCTTAAATGTTCACCTTTTTGTCCTTACAGGGCCTGTGTGCTACAAGGACTATATCGCACTGCCTTTGTGTTGTTCACTTAGTGACGTCTGTTGAAGCAAATGAGACAAATGCCCTCTCTTCTGTAATGAATATATTCTCCTCTTCTTCCTGGCAAGTCTTATTCCTGGTCACCGCAGAGAGGAGGCTCTTTCTGGTTCTATAGACAGAAATCGAGTCGAGTGCTCATCTGTGACTTCCTCTGATGAAAATCCGATGAGAACAGCTTCACTTCTTCTTTTCAGTGTCACCATTATAGTTGTCGGATATCTTCCTCCTCCTCTTTCTCAGCTGTTGGCTCAGAGGTGAACTCACTCTGTCCCCTCCAAGTCAATACCAGAAGACTTAAGACAAAAGGTTTGAGCGTGAGATATTTCGGTATAGCAGTAGGTGTTCTGAACAGTGTTCTGTTTCGAACCTTCTGAATGGAAGTTGGATCAACCAATCAGCTCGATGCGCAGAGCCACACACTGCGTTGTTGAGATTTGGGAGACGTGCATGTTGGCTCCTTTGCAAGCCATAACTTGCCTTGCTCCTTAGACCTGCAGAGACATTTACGTGTATCTTTGCTTGAAGTTCGCTTCGCTTAGAAAAACACAGACATTGTGCTGGTGATATAACCCACAGGTTTCTGAAGGGACATTTTTAAGCTCTGGTAAGAAGTGTGGTCTTCTGTATACATTTGATTGGTTGGTTTGGTCCAGGCAGAAATACCTCGACAAATTCATGACATTCACGGTCACGGAGGAATAAATCTATCCTGGTGACTTTGGTGAGCCTCTGACTTTTCCTCTGGTGCCACCAGCGAGTTGACATTTTTGGTTCAGAGGAAAATGTCTTGATAACTATTCAGTGGATTACCACGACATGTGATTCATATTCCCCACAGGTTGAATTGTAATCATCAGGTCAAAATTTTAATTTGTCCAAATACCTGAAAAACTATTGATATTCCCATCAGTCTCAGCTACACTTTGTGTTTGGTGTTAGCATGCTGCATTTAGCTCAATGTTGTTGTGCCTGAGGGCCGGGTTAACACAGCAGAACTAGTTGGCAAGACGTGTTGTCCGACCACGTCGGAAATCGAACAGCCACACTTGAAGGTAGAGCGGAAAGCTGGTTGTCATATAGAGGAGGGAGGTGCGGTATTGTTGAAATGTGGGGATAAAACCTAACATTTTCAGACAGTGTCTCCTGGAAGACATTCATAATGTTACGCCCAGTTGGTCACATGAAAAATTATACTATAGCATACTGGCAGCTTCAGTCCAGATCCACTGAGCTGCTACCATGGCTGTAGACTCTTGTTAGACTCTTATAGCCTATTGTAGGCAGGCCAGGTTATATTTGCCAAAGCTTGACCACCATACTCAGAACAAAGAAGTGTTTGTGGTATGAACCCTCAAATATATAATCAAGGATCTTTTATTAGCACTGATTAGCAAAAACAAAAGGTGATAAGGGCAGAATTGTTCCAAATTTTGTACAGATGCACAGTGGTGCATCCACAATATGTGAATCCTCAATAAAAGACACACTAATTTAGCTTTTTATGTATTTAAGTAGCCAATTCAAGTGTGTGGTCTCCACACCGCGAACACTTACTTGTGCGTCTTGCAGATGGCAGCACCTCCAGCCCTGAAGTACATCCCAACACAGCTTTTTTCTTCTTTTCGTTGAACATCATGCATCAGCGTTTCAGACCACCATTTTCACTTTTTTCCAAGTTTGGGGATTTAAAAAAAAAGGGAGGGGTTGGTGGACAAATCAATGAAATGGAATAAATTATTATGATATTAAATAAATAAATAAACAACTGAACATTTTGTATTATCAGGATGTATTCCTGGAGTAGAGAACAACCTTCAAATTCAGCTTTTAGAGCATCAGGTAGAGAAACTCTTGACATGTAACTGTTTTTAAATGACTGAATATGACCTCAGTTTTTCTGAAATGGTTGCTACAGCCCTGCACTTTTTTGCCGCCCCCACCCTCGTCATCCATTTCTCCTATTAGGAATGTGTCCACTACCTTCATCCCACTGTGCTCAACCTTTGGTTCCTCCCCAGGTGCACGCGATGACCTTTAACCTTGGCCTTTGTCTGACTCCGCTGGGAGATGTTGATGTGTGTGCGTGTGCATGTTTCATGTGAGCAGAGGTTAAAAGAGGGGACGTTCAGTGCTTTAGCAACCTTCATCGCTACTCTACCCCTCACTTCCATCAATACCTGAACTTCTATCCTCCATTTACCTCTCTGTACTTACACACCCAGCTCACTCCCTCACAGTCCGTTCACTCCTCTCCTCCTCCTCCTCACACACATTTCACCCTCAAATATGTGGTATGTGGCTTTTCCTCCAGCGTAATCGGGCTGAGAGGCTTGGACAGCACCTGTTGTTTCGAATCCAGCGATTATCAACAGTTTTGGTCTTCCTCCCCTCTGCTAACAGCAGAGACTCACAGCTCCGGCTCAGCTGTTGCTGTGTCTAGGACACAGGCCCCAGAGCTTTTTATATAACAGTGTTAAAAAAAAAGTGCAAATAATGAGTGTCTGTTTGCTAATTAGAGACAGAAACTAAGAAAGGGAATCTTATTTGTGATGATTTCAAATCGTCACTTTCGGATGAATACCTTGCAGCAAAAAAAGTCAGAAACTAAGAGCCTCGGTGGGTTTATGGTTTGATGGTAATGCATTTTTTAAGTGGCTTTTTGAAAGTGTTTTCTCAGTCTCGCTAGAAGATGATAGAATTTTAATAGAGATAGACAAACCACATAGAGAAAAGTGATTTTATAAACTACAGGATTAGTTGCTTGTGTGTCCTTCACTATAGTCACACAGCAAAGCAGCCTTCTTCTTCCTCTTCTTCTTCTAATATTTATGATTTTTCTGAGTTTTGTTGTTTCCACATTTTGGAATTTATCTTGCAGAGGATCTAAGGCAGATGCTAACTCACTGAATCACATTAAGACTGGTATGGAGGCAAAACAATCCAAGCTTTTAGTCCTAACGTATGACTTATAATGAAAATAAAATAAGGAATAAACACAATAAATGATGTGCCTCTAAACAATAATAAAGATTGTTTTTGTCTGTGCTGTGAGACACAACAGGTGAATAGACAGAAAATCTTGAATCACAATTACATTTCATATGTTGAAGAAGACCATCCCTACAGTGTTTTTGTGTCCAGGTATTATGAAGCCAAAATGTTGCACTATGTGTCCAAACAGCAAATATTTACTGTAGCAGACTGCGAGGAAGCATACAAACAAGAAAGAGGTTTCCTGATATTATTCAAAAAATATGACTAGCACAGTATATTACTGGTTCAGCACTTCAGGACCACTGGAAGTATCTGTTCTACAAATATTTCTTCGAAGCAGAAGTAATCTCATCAGATGAGGTAAATCTCAGCAGGAAGAGCCCAGCCTTTTTTCAAATCAAATAAGAAAAAATCTAAATGAAATAAAACATGGAAATTATTTTGGTAATTATAATGGAATTCATAGTCACAACAGAGTTGGTGGGAAATAATTCTCTGCGGGATCATCACTTCAGCCCTCATCTTTCACGTTACACGAAGTTATTTGACCCATTGTTCCTATAAAAAATGATTTTCTCATTTTATTGAAAGAACCACCATTTTCAGGAAAGAGAGAACTAGCTTGTTTGGCAGGTGGTGTATTAGGAGGCATTTAAAAATGAAACGGTGTATTTCCAATGTACATCAAGGTGTCACTAACATTTCAGTGCCCGCCTTCTGCTCTGGCTGCACTTCCCCCTCATCTTGGGCAACTTGAGCCAGTCGTATTTTTGAAGGTGTTTTATTTTAGAAATAATCGGAAGATTTCCAGTGATGCACGAAACACTGAAATATATGTGCAAATCTTACTTGGAGACATCATCACCTCGCCCCGGGGATGCCAAAGTGGCTCATCGCACCCTCCGTTTCTTAAAATAAAGTGAAAAGTGCCAAAATTTGAATTATGAGGTTTTCACACATTAGTAGAGAGGTGTTCTGTCAGTATCAATGAGAGCAGGTTACACAGATTCTGACAGTGAGTTTTGTGTTTAAAATACATTAAAATTACAAAAATGAAAGCTAAGGAATTAGCTTCCATCATTACTCAAAGTATCGATCATGCAGACACGCTCTCATTTGTTTTTCCTATCATAACCTTTAAAATGACCCTAGAAATGAGGCACCCAGTCAGTGGAAGGGCGATAGAGGGAAATGAAGGGAAGAAGGGGGGGGAGGGGGATAAAGCGAGATGATGAGGAGGGATCCTAATCAGTTCGGGCAGCATCCATTCTCTCCTTCTGTCTCTGTCTGTCCCCATTTCCTCAAGCTCTTTTCATTAAGACACCGGAGACTTCGTTTCTGTGCCAGCGTCCGTCAGCACCCCTGACCTTTTGATCCCTGACGGGGGCCCCTGTGTGTGGGTTAAGAGGTGTGTGTATTCCCTTTTTGGCCGGGGGGGTCCACCCCTCCAGGCTCTGTCGTGCCTTCTGTCTCCGTCATCATTCACTGGGTTCGTGCTGCGTGCTTTGTGGGCCACAGGGGACGGAACCAGTACACGGGATTGGTGTAAACGATCTAGAAAAAGAAGCAGAGGAAGACACACTTTGTCCTCAACGAAGGTGAGTGTGTGAGTGAAAAAAATCAAGAGACAGAGATATCATAAAATCCCAAGGAGTGTGTGTAATCCACCCTGTCTCTCCTGATGCCCCCC
>NTHP01000290.1:76394-96787 GCA_003416845.1 Oplegnathus fasciatus | reverse complement strand
AAGGAGAACAGGTTGGAGTCCCATCTTTCTGTGCCAGATGGCTCCACATTGACAAATCAATTAGGCTCTACCTCATCACCAGGGGGACCGGGGCTACAAACCTGCTTGCCCCCACCCCCACCACCCTGGGGTCCTCGGTCGACCACTCCTCCATCTCTCCTCGCCTTAATCATCCCCCTGATCCCCAGAAAGCTTTGCCTGGGTAAAGAGGGCGAGGAGGCAAGAAAAAAAAAGATAAAACAAAGAGACTGGCAGCACATGAATCACCTAGCATCAATATGGATGACTTCCATGCTAATGCAGAGGGGGCCGGAGAGGAACAGTGGCAAAAGCTTGATTTTCTGTGTGTGTGTGTGTGTGTGTGTGTGTGTGTTTACAAGCTCAGTCAGAGCAGATTTGCCATGTGCTGAAGAGCCAAGTGTCTCTAGTTGTTTTTCCTTCCCTGTGTGGAGGTGGGAGAGGAGGAGGAAGACGAGGAGGAGGTGGGTTGACGTTTGGGGAAATTAATCCAAGGAGAATAAACAGCGCAGCCTGGAGCAGGTATGCATCTGGGTCGCGGAGAAGAGGGTGAATCCATGTTCTTCACTACACCCTAGTGGGAGAGGAGAGACATAGCAAAGGAGAGACGTGGACAGAGTTAGAGCTACGGACCAGACATCACTCACGGTGTATTAAAGGACCAGAAATTCCTGATGAATTTCATTGCTGCTGGGAGGTTTGATGGAGTTAAAAATGTATGATCTGAAACTAAATGTCAAAAATGTATATAAATGCAAACAGAACCAAAAGTCTCTTATCATGCAAACCTGAAAATACTGTTGATGAAGCAGTCAAAGACCATCTTGAACAGAGACAGGCGTTACCATTTCACCACCCACCCCCCATACGCCTGTAACTGTGCCAGGTTCGTTCACTCATGTTTAAAGCCCTGAAAAAGCTTGTAAGTGGACCTTGAGTTTAGTAACAATAATAATAATAAACTAAATTTCTATGTCAGAATTCATGCAACACAAAATGCTTTACATAAAAGCATAAAACAGGGATGAATACCATTAATGATAAAAATTCAAATTAAAAAGACAATATAAAATAATTGGTAGGTGAGACACTTAAAAAGCTTTGTCTTACGATTCCGTTTAAAAGTGTCAACACACAGTTCTGCATACCCTCCAGCAGACCTCGGGTATACTCAAAGATGTCTGCATGCTAACTAGCTTGGTATTTTAATGTGCTGTTGATGGACCGTACTGTTCCACAAAGCAGTGCATGAAGGAAACAAAGGAATCACTCGGAGCTGGAAAAAACATTTAAACTGTGGGAAGTGACTCAGTTCCAGGAACATCTACTTTAGTAAAAGTATATATTTATCATGTACTTAAAGTATAAAAAGTAAAATTACTCAATAAGCACAATGGGCCCTTTTAATGTTATTTATCACTGGATTATTATCATTAATGCGTTAACATGTAAGCAACATTTTAATGTTGTAACTGGTCTGTACTACTTTATAAACTGTTGGGTAGTTTAATCTAAAACGACGGTTCATATCATATAAACTGATCACATGTTTTTTGTGTAAAATGTTCACCTTTAAAGGAAGTAGCTGTCAAATAAATATAAACATTCTCTCTGAAATGTAGTGGAGTCGTACAAAGTATATAAGTATTTGAGTATTAAGTTGAATAAAATATGAAATATTCAAGTACCAGTACCTCAAGGCAAGCCCAGTATCACAAATCACAAGTTGCCTCAAGGAGCTTTACAATCTGTACAGCGTACGACACCCTCTGTCCTTAGACCCTCAATTCGGATAAAAGAACTGTACTTAAGTAAAGTACTTGAGTAAATGTACTTAGTTGCCATCAACCTCTGCTGTTTGGTGCTGTGCAGGTAGGGTGCAGTGGGTTTTTAGAGGTTTTTGGTGAGAACAGCTGCTGCTGGAAACAGGGTTGATGAGAATGCTGAGAGGAACTGCAGAGTTAGGTAATAAGTCTCTGTGGTCTCGTAACAATGGGAGACAACTACCACACTACACGTACTCAGTTAATCCACTGTTTATAGAAAAATAGTGTAATGTGTAGCTTAGTGCAGCTTTAAAGTTCATGAAATTTCCAGCCTGTGAGTGTAGAATCTGAGAGATAAAAAAAAGCAACGAGAGAGAGAGATCTGATTACCGACAGTGCTGGCAAATTTTTACAGATGTGTCATGTGCATCACAAATGCTCCAAGTTGAGGCCATGAGCTCGCTGATGAAGGAGTGAGGGGAAGATGGGAGGCAGGTTTACGTGCTGGGAGGGGCGGTGGGGTGATGGAGCGATGTGTGGGTGCCCTCCTGGCTGGCCTCAATCCCTGCGTCCCTTTACTCATCCGATCTGGGGGCAGCGGCGAGAGAGAAAGAGAGAGCTGATGCTGAGACCCCTGGGGAGAGATTAGCGCTGACAGCACAACAAAGAAGAATTATGCCAGGGGCCCTCAGCTCTTCGACAAATTCAAATGTAATGTATGGCTTTAACTGCGCCAAGGAGGATCAACGTAATATATGATCGACCCACTTTGCGGTGCGCTCTGTTGGCAGTGATGTAAAAGCGATTTATGCCCGTAAAAATGTGCAGGCTAATTAAGTAAGACGTTGGCACAAGAGCAAATCCAATGAGCTTATGAGAGAGCTGGCAAAGTAGTCCGGCCCTCCCTCTGAAAGGTCTCCCTGTGGTGAGAGAAAGAAAACTTCGACTTGACTTCAAATCACAAACGTTCATGATCGAGACTTGTCAGATCAGATGTAGATGTCCACTTGTGAGGCTGTTGATCCTTTAATTAATTTCTTGTTTGTGATTTGTTTAGCCCCCCCCCCTCACCCCCAAGCAGTGTCGGAGGCCCAGGGCCTCTGTAATTACACGGGGCCTATCCTCCAATCAGGCAGCTGTGTTGAAAAGGCTGTGGATGAAATGTCCTAATTATAGCCTCAGTGGAGAAAGGCTCCACCAGGGGAATACATGTGCTGTTAGCTAACAGATTCCGGAGCCAACAGTGTTAATGAGACAGAGAGAAAGAAACAGAGAGCCACCCCCATTTTCACATTAATCAGAGCACCTAGTTCTTCCCGTCTCACTGTCAGTCCTTATCATGGCCAACCTCAACCTCACATCTCTATCCAGGTTGGAAGATCACTTCGCCGTCGCTCTCGTTTCCAAACAAGAGCGTCCCTGCTTCTGCCGTCGGCTGCACCCCGTCCCTCCATCGGTCTTCATCAAAAGAAAGCACTTTCTGAGTCTAATCATCACTTAACGTCCCCAAAAAGCACGTGCAGAGGAAGGAGGGGCAGTCAGCCAGCTCAGCCCATTTCTCTAATGACCTGCAGAGGCTAACTACCACCTAAGGCCCATGGTACTCCACTTCATGGAGGCAGACAGTATGTTTGATGTTAATATTCCAGCCTGGAGGATGATGTTATAACCACCAGTTGACAAAGCCAAAGAAGAAAATGTGTTTTTTTTTCTTCCTTAGGAACAGTAGGAGTGTTGAGTTGATTGAAGTCCCCCTCCACCTCTGCATACATACAGCATGGCGCTATTGTCTTTGTGTTCTCACTCTCTATCTACAGTTAATTTCCCCAGACCCCCATAGCAGCTGCTGCAGGTAGACCTCAGAGAGGTGCAACACGGGGCCTCATCTCAAATCTCATACAAGCCCTCCTTTTCTAACCGCCAACCCGTTTCAATACTCAGTCACAGCAGAAAAAAAAAGAATACCATATAGGTTGTCAAACCTTTAGCAGGTGAAGGAAGCTAACTCAGACTGCTGAAACAGCAGCTGTAACTATTCAAGGGTAAATAAATAGATACTCTGGAGAGGGACCATTGTCTGTCATGGAGCGCTCATACAGTCTTGCCTTGTATTTATTGCCTACTTAATGGACTTGATTGTATTACTGAAGGTAAGGCAGGAAAAAAAAACATTGCCAGCAAGAAGGTACTTTCAGCATCCTGCAATTACCTTATGTAAATCCTGGCCTGGAATGTTGATCCACCGCTATTTAAAATGCATTGAATTTCCATGGAAAATGATCCACTCCTGCCGCCTGAAGCTCATTAATAACAATGATGAGCCGGGCTGACATTTGGAATACTTACACGCTTACTTAGCATTGCCATGCATGTGAGAACGCAGCCTAGTCTAGCATGCGCTGCAGCCATGACAGCACATTTTGAAAAAGGATGGCTTTGAATTAAAGAGCGCTGGCAAATGAGTTATTCCTGCAACTGGAACCAGTTCTTCTTCCTGCACATGACGTTATGCTTGTAAGTGCTCACGTAATCTTCGATCAGGCAGAGAGAGGGGCGCAGGAAGTGTGCAGGCTTCTACGTCCCCTGAATTTTAACATTCGTGACCAGTACGCTGTATTTGATATTGTTACTGTCAGTTTTGAAGGAGCAGTCCGAGATGCCTGTTTCTGAGAATTCTACCCAATACAATGGAGGTGAATGGATTTACGTGTGTAGTGCTCACCACTTTGGAAGCATTTAAAGGGCTACTCCACCAAATTCACACATGAAGAGCAGTTTACTTGTCTATCTACATGGCTAGATGAAAATAACTATTTTATTTATAGGCCCTTCTCAGGTTGCTGATATGCTCTGGTAGCACAGAACACTTTAAATCTATCTCAGTATGTGATGGATCATAAGACTCACACACACACACACACACTGACCCACAGTGAGTCAAAACAGCTAAGCTGAGCCCTCTGGAAATCTGGCCCCTGCGTCTGTTGCCTATAGGTTGATAGCACATCAACCCTGCTAAGCGATTGGGGGGAGGGGTCAAGGTGGGGCCCACTTGCCATCAGAGACCAACAACAGAGGGTCAGTGCTGTGCTGCTGCCACAACATCACTCTAGCTGTGGCGTAGCAAAGGGGAATTAATTAGCAGTTAATGTGTCAAATGAAATATCACATGTTGCCTCCCATGTACAGATATAGTATCTCAGACAAATGCCAACTTGGAGCTGAGAAAATGTCAGGTTTTACTGCCTCTGTTTAAAACTGTAAACAGTGAAACTTGATTTAAAATGTTTAAAGCTGCACTTATGAATTTTTTTATGTTAACAATATATCAAATGACTATGTACAATGTGAAAGGTGTCGCCTGGAGTGACGAACCCACAGAGAATTATCATGTAATTCTGCAGTTCCCCTTTCCATTACAGAGCGTTTTAGCGTCTTTTGGCTAATTGTTTTGCTTTTACAGCCTTCACCTCCAGGCTACTGTTTTGGTTTAGTCTCACCACTCTCACGAAACTCATTTGCAGCAGCCAGCAGATGTTTTCACCAAAAAAGCTCTGATGAACTGACTGTGCACTACCTGTTCAGCACCAAACAGCAGACAGGAAAATGTTAGCTGCTCGCTGGTGAACATAGTGGAGCATTTAGCAGACAAAGAGCCAGATATTTTTCACAGGAGTTGGTGGCATGCAAAAAAAAA
Source organism: Oplegnathus fasciatus (assembly GCA_003416845.1). NCBI lineage: Eukaryota > Metazoa > Chordata > Actinopteri > Centrarchiformes > Oplegnathidae > Oplegnathus > Oplegnathus fasciatus. The sequence continues at coordinate 91,306 of NTHP01000290.1, read as the reverse complement.
CAGAGCTGAAAGAGTGAATACTGGACTTACATTCATCATGTGGAGAGAAACACAACTCCACATTAATGTTAATGTTGCTCTGTAACTGCTGGATGTGTAAATTGGCTACTGTTTGCTAAAAAGTTTGCCAACATGGGATTTGATTCCTAAATTCTGATATTTATGATGTTTTCAAAGTGTCTTCTAAAATGCGGTTTCTGAACTAGAACTGTTTCATAATCACAACCTAAGAGCACCATCCCTTGGATAAGCAGCTATTTGCTCACTGAGTTATGAGTAAAAGCAGTGGGGACTTTACCACAGAGTGGCAAATCCTCCTGACCATTTTGTTCCTCGTCCAGCCACTTTGCCAACAGCCCACCTGCAAATGAAGCGGGGGGGAAGCACTGAAGACCCATAAATCTTTTATGCTCCATAATGGTTCACATTACCTGCCCACACCTCAGCCTCCACGGAGCAGGCCGGGCCAGCACTGAGCAGATCAGGTCTGAACACCACCGCGAGCATATGGAGCACTTCAAACACTCAAAGCCTACCCGGGCCTGAGCTGTGGTCGCACCCATGAATTATAGAAATGATCTAATTGGTTTCTCATTTGGAAATACTGGGGGCCCTGCTTTCTGTGTCTCAGTTTTAACGGCCTGTGGTTTCCAATGGGGCACATGATTCAGTGCTACCTACCTCCAACATGTTTTTTGAATCCAAGGTGGTCTGTCCTGTCAAAACAGAGCCAGAGCTGAGGTATAAGTCAAACCTGTTGCAGTAAATTAACACGTAGGTAAGAGGGGGGTGTAATTTGACTTCAGGGAGGAATGGTCTTGATCAGAGGAGGGAGGAGAGCACACATGAAGGAAAACTGCCATTCTGGGTCCTCAGATAATCTATGGAAATCCATTTTTGGCAGGAAAAGGGGGAAAAACTTGAGAAATACTGATGGGTAGTGAATCTTATGAGATTATGAGTCAACATTATGAGTTACTAAGTAAGAATCTGGACTTTTTAGGTGTAACTATGACAAAAGCAAACCATGAAGTCTTGTGTATGTACAATCACAAACATTTCATTGTTGAGAAACCCAAGAATGCTGCACACTATTGGTACCTTGTACACACCCCTAGACATTTATCAGGTGAAATTTATATGACTTTTTAAATGATGCGATACAAAGTTACAATTATGAGTCAAAACTGTGACTTACTAAGTCAAATTATGTGAAAGCAGATAAGTCAAAATACGAGACAATAAGTCAAAACTTTGATGAGATCCTGCAAGTGCTTATGCAGTCTTTGATCGTACAGAAAAGAGTGCAAGAAGTGTTCGGTTTCATGCTTTTGCTGAAATAGCTTAATTCCCGAATTACACCACGACATTAACATGCTCAGTTAACTGTACCAGATTTAATATTGTTACAGTCAGTTTTAAAGGGAGGACTATTGACAATGCGTTTTGTGGATTATCCAGAGTAACAGGAACATTGTTTTCTAGAAAGACAAGTAACTATTTGTCTTTTAAAATCTAATTTTACAATGCTGTGAGCTCCACAAAGAAAATTCCTTCACCTCCATTGTACTGGGGAGATGGATATCTGAAAACCTGGACATATATGTAAAGTCGGGAATGACAAAAGTAAAATACTCATGGTGAATGAAAATTATGACATACTAAGTCAAACGTTTGGTTTTGTGAGTTCAGTTATGACATAAGTCCTTACAGTTTCATTGGTAGTTTGGTAGGATCAAAAACTATATAATAATAATAATCTCATACATAATTTAACATTTCAGTCCTCAAACCTTCATCTGGAAAAATTTATATCATTTTTTAATTTAAAATTATGTGATAAAAAAATTTGATTGAGATAAAAAGTCAGAATTCTGAGAAACCAAGTCAAAATTATGACACAAATTAAATTATGAGACAGAAGGTTAGTTACATTACTCAAAATTATGAGACAATAAGTCTCAATTTTGACTATTGAAAATTTCATCTTATAACAATTTAGGTTTCAAAGTCAAAATGACTTTCATGATTTTGACTTTAAAAAAGAGTGAGTAAAATTTGACTCACTATTGCATACAGAAATTTGATCAAGTCAGTTGAAAATGTCACTCCTAAGTGTGAGCATTTCAATTTTTTATCATTTCTAACTTTCAATCTGTATTTTAACCTTTTTTAGGCAGAAATGGGCTTCCATATGGAGCTGCCATTCTGCAGATGCTGGGAGATGCTAAAGCAGAGGGCACATCAGATATCCCAACACAGAAACACAAACACACACAGCCTTCAGTAAAAAAATAAAGGGAACCCTAACAGGAGGCTTTTGCTCAGTGCAGCTTTGCTTTGCTCAGCTCAAGCTCCGCCTCGTGCTTCTTAATCAAAACTGGCACCGTGGCAATTACCTAATTAGACATCAATTAATCCACACCCTTCAGGTCTACAGCCAAGTTTGACCTGAGGAGTAATGACAAAAATGCCTTCGAAGAACGGAGGAATCAGATTAATGGAAGCCTAGTGGCAGAGGTTGTGCTGCATTTGAGAAATCTCCAGAAATATACTGCAGTTCATTTCATAATTAACAGGTAGGAATATAATTGATTGAGACGCGAAAGCTTAATCACTCAATTCAATAACCAGGATATCAGTGTTGAGTAGATTAATTCAATTCTGTAATTAAAGCGGAGGGAAAGGTGAAGCATTAGAGTTGATTGAAGGTTAAACAGCAGACTCACCTTATTTTCTTCGTCGTCTCAATCCACCGTGAGCATTTCACTTTAACGTCACGCTGTGACGGAAAACACACACTTTGGAGTCCAAACATTTAGTTTGTCTTTTTTATTAGACATAGCAATTTCACAAACAGCAGTTAGCCTGAAAATTACATTCAAACTGTATAGCTGACCATGCGCAAACACTCCAGATACACCTTCAAACAAAAGTAACAGTCGATCATGTGTTGGGTTTTTTTCACAATCTGTGTATTGTCATGTTTTAATTCAAATTTACAAAATCAAAATCTTTCACTAGTTCACCATCAAAGCATACATACCTCAGTCACTATAACACATTTTAACAACTAGTTTCTGTCACTGTACATATGCTCTGAAAGGTTTTTAAAGGCTCTTGTTTGCATTCTAACACCCATACGCTCTCATACATCAACCTTTGAAATATTCTCAGTACCGTTTCCCTTCTCTGAATACTCTGAATACTTTATTATTATAGCTTAAGTGAAGAGAAGAGTCATCAAGCCGACAGTCAGAGACAACTCATATAAAAATTGGTAACATTGCAGTTCCCAGAAATCCACTTTGTTGCTTTCCAGTAACACCAGGAACCCAGGTGACATTTCCTGCCACCGAAGAAACACTCAAGTTCATTAAGGAGCACAGACGATGACCTCCGGCAGCTTAACGGAAACTTTACCAAAGCACGTAAGACTACACGACACACAGCTTGTACAGAGTGGCAAGACGAGGATGCTCCATTTAGGTTAATTCACTCACACACACACACAAACAGAGGGGTTTGTCCTCCATCATTCAAGTCACAAGGACGCTCATGTCACAGGGTTAATGCTTAACACTGGTTGAAAGGGGGAAGTGGGGGTGAGGGTGGGGTGATGGTGTGGCTAAAGGTAAGTGGGACTGTGGGAAGTTGGGGACACGATCTGTAACTCCAGTTCATCAAAGTGCCAAAAGACAGTCTGTTAACATAACACTGATTTTTTTTTTTTTCCACCTGATCCAAAAACCACACACGGCTTACACATCACAGACAAGGCTCCACGACTTAGAAAACCCATCCAGCTCAGATTCGGCTCACTCCTTCAGCGAGGCGATGAGGTTGCCGGTTTGGCTTTTAATGCCACGCGCCACCGCTGCGATTCGCCAAAGTCCCGGAGGCTAAGGGTGGCCCCGGGCCCCCCGCTTTGAAGTTTGAATTACTGGCCACAGGGATCCAGTGTATGTGAAAACACCTGAATACTCAAATCCACCAAATCACACGGACGTCCACACGTCATCACGGCATCACTCTGAAACACTGTCCATTGTCCCGCCCGCTACTCGCAGCAGGAATGGCAACTGAAAAAGTGGGTGAAATCTGTACACCTTTTTTTTTTTTTNNTAAATTAATCTCCAAAACTTCTGTAAGTGCAACACTTTTGTAAACTGTCCTGTCAATGAATGTAAAGTAGATTTTTTTTCTCCCAACTGCTTGGTCCACCACAATGTTCCATCCAGTAAAAGAAAAGAGGGGGAAAGGAAAAGAAGTCCGTGTTTGAAAAGCCCGCCACCCTCTTCTGAGTGGGTGCCTCTACCTGCCAAAGATGCTTTCGTACTCAAGCAGTATGAGCTCCACTATCTGGTTCTGGTAGACCATGTGGACCGCAATATTGCCCGTCTCAGTCTCGGGCCGGAGCAGCGTGGGTCCGAACACGATGGCCACGCTCTGGGTGGTCATGCGGTTTGCCTCCCCGTGGTCAATCACCCTGGGGGGAGGGGGGGAGAGAAGTAGAACATGAGGACATTTAAAGAGGGAGCATGTCATAAATAGCTTTAGGTGAGCGTGTATTTGTTTGACAATCCTTTGATTTCAGTGCAGCTTCAGGGTTTCATCTAGAAAAACAACATTACAGTCTTTGCACACATCTTTAGGGCTAGAGATCGAGCGCTCTCTAACACTACTGAGCGCTCCAGGCTAGAGCATAATAGCCTTTTTAAATAGAATCTACATCCTTGCATGCAGATGCACAAAACAATAACATATTCATGGAAGGGAGAAAAAAAGGAAGATTAAATCCGCCCGCTGATATACGTAGACCTCCATACACTGAATGTCACGCTATAAATTTCCTCAAGAAACACCACTTCATAGGTATTGAATTACAGCAAACACAGCGCCATATAAATGCAAATTGGAAACCTAGGCAAATGTCATTGTGAGCATATGATATTGCCACTGGCTCCAGTGGGCTAAGAATACACATTAAACATGGCTATAGTTTGTGTTTGCCCACAGGCTGATCAGTCTGAGGAAAGGAAAACACGGAGAGTCAAACAGGACTTGGTATAAATAAGACATCTGCAGAAACCATTTATGATCCGAGTGCGTGAAACTCATTTAAGTCACTGTAGGGTTCAAGAGTTAATCTAAACAGTCAGACATGTTGTCTAGGCAGAGCAGACAGGTTTCCATGGGTGCTTGAGAAGGTGCTCAAGAGCTCGGGCACCCATAGACAAATCAAAATGTGAGCTGAAGAATAGTCACATTGTCCAGTGAAGACCAATAGAGGAACTGACACAATCAAAGGATAATTTCAGCTGTCAGTTAAAATGTGTCCATTCCTCTGTAACTTTCTTGGTGTTGTCCAACAGTCTCCTTTAGGTTTTGACCACTCAGGTTTCATACAATAACGTATGAGCCAGTAACACATTCTGTCCAGACCTTTTAAAAAATATATATGTGTTTAATGAAATGCAACACAGACAGCAACTTGTAGTACATTTTTGTATTGTATTATTTTGTTGGCTCTCAAATGTACAGATCCAAGCGGGTACGTGGGCGTGTGCTGGTCTGTGTGTGTGTGTGTGTGTGTGTTTATTGCTTGGCTGGTTGTACTTTTGGGGAAACCAACTCATTCTTAATGTTTTTCACTAAATATTTTCTTTTATCATTAGTATTTAGTATTAGTATTGATTTTACCTGGACAGTGGTGGTCTGACTACCCATTCTTATTAGTGATAAGATGGATGGTTTGACTGATCGATCTAATATTACACACACCTTGAAAATAACAACACCTACATCAATCTCCCCCATGAAACTGACCAGCAAACTTAGCACTCTGGTCTGGAGTACCACACTCTGCAACTGGATATTGGATACAAACAGACCCCAGACAGTTCGACTCTAGTGTTGAACACCAGAGCCCACCAGTGTTCTATATCGGTGCCAATAGTAATTTAGGAAACATTAACATGTTTTAACCACTTTTTTCATTTAACAAAATATGCCAAAATGAGCCAAACATCAGTTTTTAAATTTCAAAACTGCCACAGTGAAAAGGTTCTCGTGTCTTTATTACTTCCAAAGAAAGTATGTATCCAAGATAAAACAATTTTGTGAATAATTTTGGTAAGCAGAACTTATTTATGGCAATAATATCTAAAAGACATCATTGTGTAAATTAAGGAGATTAATAGTAGTGAGCTGTTTTTGCACGTTTCTTACCTCCGCAGGTGTTTGAAGAGGATTTGCATTGTGTCGTGGTTGGGTTTTGGCAACTTCTTGATTAAGTCTTTAATTGAATTCACTCGCTGCTTGTAGTCTGAGCATTCTGAAGCAGAGAAACAGACAGCCAGTCAGTGAGTGCTTACTGTATGTGGAGAGCACCATCTTGTGGCAAAATTGGGGACAAACGTGATGTACTCTAAATGCCTTGTCATAGTGTATCTGAATAGTGGTCCTTTGACACAGTGAACCAAGTTACTCACTGATGGCGTTAACAAAGTCATTGAAGGATCCGTATGTGAAGAGGGGCTCGGGAAGCTCCCTGAAGAACATCTTGAGAGCTCCAGTGGTGACGTGGATGTCCTCCCACTTACTGTCATTCAGATCCACCGTCTCATCTGATGGACGGAGGGAAGCCGAACAAGACAGGCGATGGGGAAAAGAGGATCTTAGTGTTTACTACAGCAAAATCTCACATATCGACATATCTGTGTGTAGATACTGTGTGTGTTCTGTGTGCTGAGAGCAAAGAAAACTGGAGCAGAGGGCGACTGGAGTCCTACCGTGATTTACAGCAAAGCGGAGCTTCTGGATCACCGCCAGGTTCCCGCTCACTCTGTATAAGCCGTCAATATTGAGACCTGCAGGTGATGGATGAGAAGAGGGGCAGAGGGACAAAAGCAGTGAGTGTAAATGAGAACACTGTGGGTCCTGACGTGCCGAGCTGACCTCAAACAAACAGCACCAACAAAGGTCGGCTGATCAAAGATTTTGCATTTCCTTGCATCACCTCATGTCCTGTTAAAATGCAGCTGAACACACTGCAAGCACTGCAGCTCACGTCCTGCTGAGAGGTTTGTCAGAGGGGTTCACACCACAGAATGTGAAGTATTGTTTTTGTACCCTTGTATGGGCAGAAATATGTCACACATCCGGTCGCTGAGGAAGAGCAATCGAGAGCAGATTCACAGAACTCCTTTTCGGCCAATCAGCACCGATGTTTTTGACCATTTCCTTCACTCCCATTGATCCACGGACTTTGATGCACGTTGAAGAGCGTTTATTACTTTGGTCGCTTCGACATGCTGAAAACTGATTGCGTTCAGCTCCTAGCATCATGTGCAGAGAACTGAAGGGAATTTTTGCGCAGTTTCAAAAATGAAGTATTAACAGAAGCCCACTCAGGCCAAAATGTTACCATGGCGACATATCAGGCGCCAAACTCAAATAAAGTAATTTTTCTCTGAAACCGCGTGACATAAAATTACAGTTTTTACATAGAAGAGAGAAAAAACTTTAGGCTTTCAAAGTATCTAGCTCCTATTGGTCGTTGATATCGCTGAAAGAAAACAGTCCTTTCAGTAGGTGAAAAGGAGTTCTGTGAATCTGCACTCGATTGCTCTTCCTCAACGACCGGATGTGTGTCTCAGTAAACTGGATTTGAATTGTGAGAACTGAATGTGGAAGTATAAAGAGAGCTGAATTTTCAGTGAGGATCAAATACAGTTTCAGAGCAACTGGATTCAATCTCATAATGTTACATTCAGTTTCAATTTTAGTGGAATTCAGTTGCAAACTAATAAATTCAATTTCAAATTATTCAGATTCAGTTTTTCAATGCAATTATTCAAGCTGAACGATACAAATTCTTCTATCTGAAAAACGATCTGGCTGAGCTGAATGGATTAACCTGTGGCGTCTCTGTGGCCTATGTAAGATAGAACAGAGGTGTTGAGCACTTGTCTGAATGAATCACCGTTTCCTCGAGCTATAATGGTTGTAGTGAATCATCGGCGTCACTGAATGAATCAGTAGTTTTTAGCATTGAAGGTTCCCCTCACTAGTGGGGTTCAAAGCTCACTGAAAGAACAGGAAGTCCACAGAAAAAAGAACAATCGTGACTTTTGTAGATAGGTGGATGCTGCAACCTTATAAACAGTGTTTCTAGGTCTAGATATGTACTGAAACGAATAACCAGCTAAAGACTGAATTTATTACTGAACAGAAATTAAGGCTGGACAAATAAAACTTGCATTATATACTGCATCAACCTTTGTGAAAATATCTTTGCTGTCAAATTCAACTTCATTCTTTTGATTAAACGCACTTCTGGTAGACAGTTCTCTGAATATTGTATCCACATTGTTTCCTGCCTGTGTTCATATCCCTGATTATTACTGGCATCGAGGACAAATGAAATGAAACCTGTGATACAGTCGGACAGGTGTTACCTGTGTTCTCCACGTGGTCGATGCACATTTTGACAAAGTTGGGCACCGATGTGTTTTCCCGCTGGCACAGACTCGTCAGACCACAGCCAAACACCTGATCTGTGAATCAGCAAACACACGTTTATTTCTTTCATCTGTCCAGTGGAAGGTGGCCGAGGACACGCTGCCTGCTATCACTTATTCAAACAGTGGCACGTATCCACGCGTGCTGTATTCTGTCTGAGTACCTTTGATGTAGCCCTTGTCTCGGACAGCCTGATAGGTGGGTCGACGTGTCAGGAACTTCTTGAGCTTCAATCTGGTTTTCTTCTGGTCTGATGAGTCCATACTCACGGAGGTCTTCATCACTGAGGGACACAGGCAGGATACGAGTGTATTTCTTTAAGACGCTAACAATAAACACATTTACAGTATGTCGTAGGGACATCAGCAGTCTCACCTCTGTTCTTCTTGGAGTCCCGGTGGTCTTTCTCCTTGTCCTGTTTCTCGGCTCCTGGAGACTCAGGCATGTCCTCCTCAATGGCCTCATCTGACTCCCAGGCCTGGATACACAGAAGTATTGTTAGATACATTCAGATTTAAGTCAGCTTCGACTCATTTTACTCTTAAGGCCCATTTGCTCCAACCAAGCAGCCTGTTCAGACTCTTCAGAGTTTACCCTTTTACTGTGGATTGTTTGATCAGGTGTTAACGAGCTCTGGTGACATTAAATAGACAAAGGCACCTGCACAGAATGGTGGGAAAATCAGAGTCTGGGCTGTAGTTCTGTCATATCCAACTATTTCTACTACTAAGTAAAGTGTTTCACTGTGGACTGGACTGATGAAATGAAGATGAGGCAGCGCAGATAACAGACTACTCATAGATAAAACTAGAAGTCTCCTCACATGTGTGTTGATGGTCTCTCTGAGGGCCCGGTACCAATCGTTGATGACACTGTCGATCTCTGACTGAATCAGCAGCTCTGTCCCTTGACGAGTCTTCAGCTGAGGGAGGGAAAGACAACATTACTTTTTACTGAAACGACCACATTAAAACATATAAAGTGCAGGTTGATCTATGGTGAAACTTGACAGCAGATTATAACTGTGCTCGATACCTCGATGACGTGTTTCTTGCTCGACTTGTCCTTGGAGGCCCACTCCACAGACCCCCCTCGCAGATCGACAGTGAACTCGGGCTTCGACTGGTTGCCGCCAAACTTCTGGAATCAAGGAAACAGTATGAGAGTCCATGTCTGACACAAAGATGACAAAAACAGGGACACGCTGTTGTTTTAGGAGGAGTTTTGTGTTCGTGTTAAAAACAAGAAAGAAGATGAAGAGTTCAAAATGTTACACAACTATTTGGAAAACAAAATTTTTGCCCGGCGTCCTCTGCGTTTTTAAAAGCACAGACACTAAATCTACTGCAGTGCTTGTTGGAGCGTCACATTCTGAAACCCTGTGAACCTCACTTTGGAACTCTTCATGTATACGCACACGTCTTTAGTACAGTGTTACAAGAAAAGCAAAAACAGTGTTAGTCGTCATTTATATCATGTGCATATTAATGCTTTCGGTTAGATTCTTGGACATAAAATTCAAGCCATTCAATGACTTTCAAGGCCTTATGATTTTCACTTTTGCAACTTTTGCAGGTTGAATCCTACAGGGTGCAATGCAAAATTTTAGTGGCACACAGAACAATATGAAGTTTTGTAAATTTATCAATGTTTGATATCAAACATTGATAAATGATAATTGTTGTTACCATTACAGCTGCATCTAACTATCTATCTAATTAGTACTCTAACTATCTAATTTTTTGCCGATTATTTTCTCAATTTGATTAATCGCTTGGTCTATAAAACGTTAGAAAAAAATGCCCATCACAATATGTGATGACCTCATCAAATGTCTCGGTTTGTCTGACCAACAGCTAAATCCTAAAAATATTCATTTTATTATAATGTGAGACCAAGAAAAGTGGCAAATCTTCACATTTGAGAACCTGGAACAATAAAATTTTTGGAATCTTTGCTGGAAAAATAACTTAAAATAAATGAATAGTCGATTATCAAAATAGTTGCTGATTAGTTTTCTATCGATCGACTAATCGATTAATCGACTAATCGTTGCAGCTCTAGTTACCATTATTGTCAAAAAAAGTAATCAAAAGTGCAATCGACTGCAGTTGGGAATTCTGACTTCAGACCAGTCTGCTGCTATTCGTCCAGGTTATCACACAGAGCTTTAAAAACATCTCATTGGCAAGTTTTGAAGTTAGACCCTGGTAAAGGGGTGTCCTTGCGTCCTAAGGATTCCAGTGCTGACCATGGACAACAACATGCCTTATTTGTGTCCAGCTGAGGACCTTTGTTGCATGTCTCTCTCTTCCCTGTCAACTCTCTACTATTGGGTATCTAAAACAGGCATACAACACAGAGACTTACATGCTTACTTACTTACTTGCTAAATCAAGAAAATTGAAGTCAAATTCTACCTGAATTTAATCTTTGCATCCAACTTAAACCTGCATTTATTTGATATTTGGGGAAAGCGAAACAAGCCATAATCACACGAAAACACTTACATATATTATCATCTTATAAAGTTGCTATGGCAAACATGTTAGCCAACTGTTGCCTATTTACACATCCATCAGATGCAGAGCAACATTAGCCTCCCTCTGAAGTTGTGTTTGAGTCCACCTGATGAAGGTAAGTCCAATAAAACGCTCCATAGAGCCGAGTTGTACTGCAAAGTTGGGTGATTATTCTCTTTTCACATTATACATAGCCATTTGATTCATCGTTAATGTAAAAATATTGATTAGTGCAGCTTTAACATTAGGATCAAGTTCCACACACACACACATAAACACCACTCTCCCAGTCAGCTAAGGCAGAGGTGAATGAAACAATGAAGGACAGGCAGGAGCAGCAACACATGCAGAGAGAGGGGACATACAGCGGCAGCCTGCACAGGCCTACAGTTCACATAGGAGACAGCAGGACGGGGCTTGACTGAGCGCTTCCAGTTGCTAAGGAGAGTGAGGAGCAGCTCAGGGATGGAGCCACTGCGGTAGTAAGACTTCAGGGAGGAAGAGAGGAGAGGGGAGGGGAGGGGAGGGAGAAAAGCAATAAACAGAGGATGACAAATTCCACAGCGCAGGTGGCAATGAAGATAGGTGACTATGCACAAATAAGGAAGAGAGAAATAACACAGAGATGGGTGGAAGGCTAAAAAAAGCTCAGAATCATTACAGAAACACAAGCCTCTTGGGGCTGGTGGGACACGTACCCAACTGGTGCTGCCCCCCTGTCCCTTTGCAAAGAGCAGGGAGTAACCCTGCAGCACTGTCCACGAGGAGGTCCAGTTCTTCCTGTATGTCATAACAAAACAAAGACATTAAGGGTCTCCACTTTCACACAACTCTCTTAAAAGCTCATGAGGATTTTTGAAAAAGTGTGTTTCACGTCGCCCCGTTAGATTCCTACCTGACTTTCTTTCCATTCTCTGTGATTTTGGTCACATTGAGGACTCCACACTTCTCTGAGGGCTGAGGAGGGAGACACAGACGCAGATAAGAACCTGCACGAACACACGCACGAAAATACACACACGCTGAAGCTTGAGAAGCGAATGGGACGATGTTGGCGGCTGGAAGTGGCTGTGCTGCTTGATGTCATATCCAAATATCACCAGCAGAGGGTGCCCTAACTCTTCTGCAAAGTGTCAAAATTGCTGCATTTCTTGCTGGTGGAAAAAATGTTGGGCATGGTGTTAGATGTAATGCTGTTAGATGTGGGATGTGTCATGCAGCAGATAAGAGAAACCAAATGCAGTGCAGACTTTAGAAGACTTTTGCAAAGTTAAGAAGATGAGGAATAAGACGTGTTTGTATATGGATGTAGGTGAAGGCAGATGATGATAAGTGTGCTGCGATGCGGTGCAAGCTGGGATACTAACGGTCGAGGGGTGCTTAGGAGATGAGGGGCAGGAGTCAGAGTCTGGAGAGCTCTGCTTGGGCGCCGGAGCACACTCCTACCAACAAGAGGCACAACATGATGAGTCGCTACGAACTACCAGATAACTACGAGACACATGAAGACAAGTCAGTCTGAGGTTAGTAAGAAGAAAATGGATCAGGAACCTGGGGAGGAATCACAAGATTGTGCTGGATGTTAGTGCAGGTCACCAAAAGATAAGGATGAAGGGAAGGCAAGTTAGGATTTAGGTTGCAAACAACATGCTTTTGAGCGTTTGAGGAAAGTGTGTTAGAGATTCATTCCAAGATGCTGCTTCCTTCCTGTTTATCCAATCCACAATAAGAACAAATCAGACATTTAAGATTGAGTGAACACACGGCTTTGATCGTCATATCAATACAGCTATTTAATGAGGCATTCTCCAAGACACAGTGAATCAAAACTGATCATCTGTTGATTAGACAGGGGACCGGAGGGGAGAGGCTCTGTGTGGTACCAACTTTATCACGGTAAAGAGAGAGACGAAATCTCCTCTTGGGCGAGTCGGAATTGAACCGCCAGAGTTTGAAAGAGAACTGCAACGAAACCGCTAGAGTTAGCCTCAAATATAATCTCCTCACTCTTTAAACTTAGAAAATATGCCACAGAGTTTATTAACATTTACTTGTTTTTTTTCCCCTTACGTTTCAAATACACTGCATAAACCAATTTAAGTTAAAAAGAAGAAATTAATGAAATACCTCAAATGACAAAAATGCCCAAAAATCTAATATGACAGTAAAGTTTGTAAGGTGATGTTTTAGAAGGACTATTTCTTCATGGGAACGTAAGGTAAGTGACTGTTAACAGCCTGATGTATGGTGCACACTGGTATAAAAACACTAAATCTGATCTAAAGTCAAAGTCTAAGAAACATACATTAAAAGGGTCACTCCACTGATTTTATGAGTCAGTGTGCACAATGTCTTCTCATGATGTCATCTGGGTTATCTTGACTTGGACTTGTTTTGACAGAGAGAAACCTGCAGTACAAACCAGGGGCATGGAGTTTGAAAGACGTACGAATTTATGTGGCAGTATGACGCCTTAAAATAATAATAAAAAATAAAATTAAAAAAATGAATAAATTGTGCTTTTGAATTCATTATTTGTGCATGAATGAACAGAACAGAGCGTTTCACACACTGTTGGCATTTCCGTCTATGATTAAGAGGCAAAATCTCTATCCTTGTATTTCCATCCAAAGTCAAAATGAAACTGTATTAAGTCTTAGCGGCTCATTCTGACTGTCCACGGCCTGAAAACCTCAACAATCTGTAACTGTAGCAGTAAGAACTGACGTTACAGGTTACTGCGTCTACTCTGGTCAGTTAGGGAGGAGCACCCAGAGAGTTAGCAGCAGGTTAGCACCTATGTTTTGGTAGTGAGGTGCCGGCAAATTCATGAATTCATTCCTTCATATTCACATTGTTAGGTTACAAACATTGATCACATTTGTCCTTGTCCGCTCAGTTTTTATACAGTTGTGATGCTACATTGGACATCGTATCAGCAATACTGCTGCGTAGCCTACTGCAGTGCAAAGTAAACAATGACGGGTGTCAGGCCCAGGACAACCTAATCTAAATAAGCCGCTTAGATTTAATGCAGTTTTGTTTTGATTTTGCGCAGAGATGCGTGAATATACTGATACACGTATTTAGCTGTTTGCTTTGAGACATGCTGTATGTGAGAATGTCAACTATTGCTTCGTCTCTGAAATATATTTTACATTTTAATATACGTTTTATATATAAATTAAAATGTGTTGTTTTTTCCTCCATGACAGGTGCCTGGCCCTTTAACGCAGGGAGGGTCTAGCAAAGACATGCGACTGACATGCGACCGACATTATGTAGGATCTAGTGTTTCTGGAGCTTGACTCCTAATAGAGAATAAATGTCAGGATATCTCAGCTTCCGTAGCTTCTATTTTGACCATTCCTTTTTAGATTCGTCTCTCACAAGTCCCACAACTTTACAGGAGTGTAATACTAAATCACTAGAGCACTCTTTTAAGACATCAGGTCGGCTGTGATGGATTACCTTGCTCCGTGGAAGTTAGCCTACAACCAGAATCTGTACAGAAACTAGCTGGAATTAATGCAACGTTCACAACAACATGTTCATTTCGAACAGAGGCAGTAAACCTGCGTTTCACTTGAATAACAAGATGTCAAGATTTCCAAACAAGATCTTCCTCTGTTGAGCTGAAAGCATCATTAGCACTCTGGGATTAAGCTCACTGCCAATAAGACGGGCAATGGAAAGACCATGGTGCCTGTGTCCACACCAATCAGACTCAACAGTCTGTGTAACCACACGAGTTCTCCGATTTTGAATCCTGACGTCTTCATTGCGTCTTACCTTGTCGTTGAGGTCTAACACGTAGGTGCTGTGTCTCCACTTGGTGAGGACAATGGGATCCTGCTGCTTCCT
>NTHP01000290.1:44821-74433 GCA_003416845.1 Oplegnathus fasciatus | reverse complement strand
AGTGATCAACATTTTTCACCATTTTCTGACATTTTATGGACCAAACAACTAATCGATTAATCGAGAAAATAATCGACAGATTAATTGATAAGGAAAATAATCGTTCGTTGCAGCCCTATTACTGATTAACCTGTATATTTGATCAATTGATAAATCAGTTGGCCTATGAAATGTTAAAAAAAATTGAAAAGTGTCCCATTTTTTGGACATCTTTTTTTTGTTCAGTCTAAAATACAAAGATTCTTAGTTCACAATGATATAAAACAGCAAATCCTCACATCTGAGAAGCTGGAACGATTAATCAAATATCAAAATTTATGTTAATTAATTTTCTGTTGACTGACTCATCAATTCAGCACTGATTATATATTCCTCCCTAACACAATACTGCAATAAACCAAACCACCACATGGAGGCAGTGTTGGACAGTTAGGCAGGAAACCACAATCTGACAGGAAACCATGATTTCCCCATATCAAAGGCACTCTTGTTTCCCTACCTGCAGTAACCACAACACCATTCTAAAAGTCCTTTGAGGTCCAACTCACCTAAACCACAGCCTGTTTGTTTAAGACTGAGTGCCAGAGAGTCAGTTTACAGACTGTTTATGTCCACAACTGTGGCTTCAGCTTTGACTTTTCCTCACATGCTAAACTAAATATGTGAGTGTTTCAGCATGTGGTCACACGTGTCTTTTTACAGTGTATGTACCATGCAAGACTACATGAAGAAATGGCTTCAATTGGCTCAAGCATCCCTCACCTCACTCTCCACTGTGCCCTGGCTGTCTCCTCGGATGCTGCTGGTGCTGCCGCTGGTGTCCCTGGTGCGCGGTGGCTTCCAGGTCCGCTCTCCGGTGGCACGGTTGTAATAGAAATGCCTGCCACTCAGGTCTTTGTGGGTCTCCCAGTCGCCCAGGATGTGAAGAGGGGAGCCGGAGGGGACGGGCGGCAGGCTGGACTGAGAGATCTTCAGCTCCTGGAGGTTGGTGTAGACCGGTGAGTCGGACCGGCCCTGACCTGTAGGTGATGTTGTCTGGTGGAGGAAAGGGGGAAAAGAAGAGAGGAGGTCAGGTCATGTACATTTTACAACTCTTCAGGATTTCATTTCAGGTCATAATATTCTACTTTTTCCTGTTTTTCAGCTGATATTCCCTAACTTCTCCAGGGATTTCCTGTCCTGTCCTGATTTTCCTCTGAAAATGTAATGATATTCCAGGAATTCCATAACCAGAAGAACCAATGAAATCACTCCAGAGTGCACTGAGATCTAAGTGTAGGAATGTTGGTCCTGTCCAGCACAGAGACCGGCAGCTATCACAACCTGGACTGGACTGTGGAATGTAACAAGCTGATCTGTTAAAAGCTAAAATCACAAACATGCACATTTAGCTGCAGACCTGCTGTACATAAATCTTCTCTTTCTAAGAGCACGAAGGTGAGGCAGTGAGTTATGAGTCTCTTTGAAGGTCTGCACGGCAGGATACAGCTGCTGATCAGATCAGACGCCACATGTGGCTTGCAGATATTTTAAAACTATATCAGTCCGATTCTAATCAGGTCCTCAAACCAGATGCACAGTTACATAACCATTTATCTGTCTACTCAGACACTGGAGACAAATGCTATGAACATAAAAGGACTACTGGTATTAGCATGCAAGCTTTACTTATAGAGGACTTTTCAAAGTAAAAGTTACAAAGTGATTTACAGAAAGAAGAAAAAAGAAAGAGACAAAATAAAAGGTATAAAATGAAGAGACAGCCCAGAAAAACTACTGGATTTTAAGATGCCTTTTAAAGATGGCCACTGATTTGGCTTCTCTGAGACTCTGATTAACACTAGATTGCACTGCAAACATACATTATGTATGGTGAAATCCTCTCGAAACTAATAGATAAGAAAATAATTCTGGTTAAATGTGTCCATTTCCCTGACATCCTCTGACACACGGAGACCCGCGGCAAGTGAGCTTATAGTAGATTCAGTATTGTGACGGGGTGCATGTTGCAGGGATCTTAGCAACCACGCTGCCATAACAATGCTTAAAATTGCGTAAAAAAGGTTGGTTAAAATAAAGAAGATGAGAGTGTGGAAACAAGCAGAATATGCGTAATGCACAGCAAAGACAAGCCAAGAGGAAGTGGAAGGGGAGATAAGATAAAGCCTACCTTCTGAGCAAAGGGCTGATGTGCTGATTTGGTATATAAGGAAAACTCAGTGAGTACTAAAGAAGAGGGTTACTAATTATTAAACAGCACGCTTTGTGTTGAGACCATGACATTATAACTTAATTCTGAATATACTTGACTAAACCTAACCACACATGTGGCCCCACAGTGTCAGTGCAGACACTTCAAAGACAGATTTAAAATGTGGCAGCATCGAAAGGTCACTCCACAAAAGCCAGAAAGCTACGTTTCCATGGCTACAGCGCAGAGCATTTAACGTTGTTCTGAATGCTTCTGGAAAATACTTTCGGGTTTTAGAGCAGAGCCGGGTCTCTTTGACTGATGCCAGCCTCGTGTCTCTCTAGAGGAGATCCAGCACCAAACATTCAGTAAAACACAGAACGGATAAATGCCGGACCAGAAAAGAATGAGATATCAGAGGCTGTGCCAGCTCCACACCTCTCCCCTCCGTTTGTTAAGGGTGAGGAATGCGGGGAGAAATGCACTTCAGTCAGAGGATTTGAACCGTTTTCAGGACACAGATGGGACTTCCCGCTGGTCTTGGAATAACAGGGATATTTTTCACATAAATTATAATTTAATATCCTGCACACGTGCGGAAGCAGAGGAAAGGTTTCAGCGGTGTCCTGTTGTTTTCAGTTAGGTTTACCCACTGTTTCTCTGTTTCAGTCCAACACGCAGCAAGTGCTCGAGCACGGAGGCAAACCGCAGAGAGATGATGGTTTGGCCGAACTCGGGTTCAGACTCATCAGTCACAACCAGAATGGAGCCAGTGTGCTGCAGCGTTAATTGGGTTTTTTAGCGGATAATGTGGTAATGATCAAGTCTAAATGCAGATGATTGAGTGTGGCCTGAGAGTCAAATTTATTTAGATTCCACTCAGGCCAGAACTGCATCTGGTTGAGAGGTAATTAACAAGTTTCAACGTCCATTTTGACAGAAGTTAAACCAAAACATTTTCCTGTGGTCTCCACTTTCATTCAGACAGTAATTTAACAATCATTTTGGACGGAGCTGAGTCTGCACACAGCCTATTACTGCGCAGTGGAACACAGGCCCACTGTTGACATGCATACTGCACGTGTCTCAATCATTTAACCTCACATTCTTCATGTTGCCTTTACAGGCAGTATGTCTTGAACTGTACTTAAAGAGGTAGTTTAGCTATTTAGTCTTGAACCACCATGAGGTTAGGAGATGGCGGGAGACAGACGCTGCGTTATCTTGACTTTTAGGGATCAAGCTCCAAAAACCCTGGATAAAACACTTCCCATTATGCAGCTCAGAATAGTTTCATTATGGTCACAAGGGTTATTACCTTGGACTTGACAAAGTAGAACCTGACCAATATCAATAATCCTAAAAAAAATCCTATAACGATATGCAATATATCAGCTGATATTTGTTTTTAGCCATGCTAGCAGTCTAGCTCTAGGAATGGTAATGTGTACCTGCAAAATTAATGACATTCCCATCAGCCTCAGCTGTACTTGAACGTGTTGAGTGCTAATTGGCAAATGTTAGCATGTGGTCTTCAGCGAGAAAAAAAAGAAAAAAGATCTGATCCAAAACTGAAAGAGGACAGTCAGAGCCAGCCTGAAATTACCCCAGCTTTAAGGTTCCCTGTGGAGTTTTTGACCTCTAGTAGCACCACGCACGCACATGTGCACTCGGGCAACACACATCCCTGCCATTCCACTGATCAATAGATGGCAATATTACTATAATGGCAGTATATGGATTTAAAATACTTTTAAAAATCGGCTTTGTAGCAAATGTTTTACAAGGAAGGAAATCAACACGTTTGTTAGAGCTCAAGGATGCCGACAATGAGTAAAAGTACCTTTTGTTTGTTTACAAGAAAACTTCACAGGCTACCTTTAATTAGACAGGTCATTTGGACTCGGCCCAACTCGGGTAAAGGGTCGGGGCTATAACATAAGAAAATAATAAGGGATCCTTTAAACTTGATTATTAAAGAATTGTGACCAAGATATATACTGAGTAACTACAGTTAAAAAATAAAGTCAGCATTATTGACCAAAAAATACGCAGATGTCTGTGATAAACTTAAACAGTCCAAAATCATTGACCCAGTCAATATATCAGTCAGACTCTAGAACTATACCTGATCTTTTTAGAAAGATAGATGACTAACTACTCCCTTGAAACTGAGCAACAAACTCAAAATAGAAGTGATGTCAAGAGACAATGGGTGCCCTCTTTTGCAAAAAAGGACTGTTCTGTATCAGACAGAAAAGCCTTATGCAATGTGCACCATATGCTGAGAGAGAAGTCCAACACATGCCTGGGATCGCAGAAGACAGCAGAGGCACTTTTCTACAGTCAATGTTTAATTGAAGTCAACATCAAATGTTTTACTGGCAAACTGCAGTCAGATTGTACCTGCTAGTTTCAGACAGGCAAACTTTTGTTAGGACCTTATTAATGCTACCTGGAATTCAATTTAACAGTTTAAACAGAACAAAGCTGGCAATGCCTGCCAGCGTCTGAGGGAATGTTCCAAAACTATAAATGGACAGTTTGAGGAAAAGGACACCAGGAAATTAATTGTTACGGGACATGAAATCCATCTGTCTGCAAAGCAGACGCCCCCTGTTCTATATCAATCTGAGAGTGGACAGAGAGCAGATACCTGACAGGGTAAAAATATCACCTTTTTAAGACTTTTTTTTTTAGACAAACAAAATATTTTCATGTCCATCATGTGTCATTTCAGGTCCCTATCTGTTGTGTCACCTTGTGTCCGGGGCTGCACACAAACACCTCGTCATCATCCTCGCTGGCTCTCCTGTAACCTCTGAATATACTGAATGCACGACGCATGGCGATGCACGGTGACCATCAAATATGACAGGACGCACGCTGACCTCTGTGGCTTCACCTCCCTCCAACACACACACACACACAAACTCCCTTTTTTTCCTCTCAGTCCTTCTGGCTGTGTAACGGTCCTGTTGAAGGTAGCCGGGAATTTGAGACTGCCTGTGACAGAGGCGAAGGGGAACAGGATCTTTCTACCTCACAAACACAGCACAGCACACAAACTCATCTCAACACAACAGGAAATGACACAAAAGCCAGAGCTTCCTCTATGAGAGCGCGTTTCTGTGTGGCCTCTGACAGACGTGTCGACAGACAATCTGCAGTTCCGACTGTTTCACTAGAGGCCAGGCTCTATATTTAACACGTCTGCTACACTCAACACACAAGAGCAGAGGCACTCAGTGTGTCGAGGAAAGATAATACCGCTGGTCACTAGTGTGCGAGCGCTTCGTCCTGCTCTCATCTTTCACCTGAACAAATGAGTGCTAAGGAGATGATCAACTGAGTGACAGTGTATTATCAAAGTTGTCGCCTAGTTTGAGGAGCAAAAAAATTGAAGACGGAGCTGCAGAAGCAAGAGGAAGGAAGACAGAAAAGGATGTGTCAGAAAGTAAAAGACACAGTTGACGAGGTGTATTGTAAATAATACTATGAAAAGGAGCATGCTATTATAAACTCCAACCTTTCCCTGAACATTTTGCAATTGAATGTAACTGATGGATTAAGGGTGAAGTAAGTAAACCTCTCTAGTCCGACTCCTCTGGGGTTGCCTGATGAATAGAGAGTCAGGTTTGGTGTAGACTTCCAGAAAGGCACTGTAAGGGGGACCAAGTCTTTTCAAAGACATCCGACTTGTCCTTCAAAGGAAACCTGATTGTTTTCAAGTGGAGAGTATCAGACAAGTCATTAAGCAAGTGCCATACTGAGGGAGGGTCCAGTGTTTTCCAGTTGTGGCCTATAAAACTTAAAGCTGCACTGATCAATATTTTAATATTAACAATGGATCAAATAACTATGTGTGATGTGAGAGGGATCGCTTGTAATCACAAACCACCAAACATCACTTGACTTCGCACTTCCCCTCAAATACAGAATGTTCTAGCGTCTTTCAGCTCATTGTTTTGGTTTTACGGCCCACAGCTTCACTGTTTTGGTTCGGAATCACATATTTCCCTCAGGAGTTGGTGGAGACCAAAACACAATAACAGAAGGGTGAATATTGGACTTTCATTTGACAGGTGGCCAGAAACTCAGCTTCCAATTCATGCTCCTTTCTGCTGCATGTGTAAATAAGGTAATAATACTTCTGTGTTGTGTTTATAGCTTGTTGCACTTCCCCCAGGTGGCTGTAAAATCAATTAATGCAGCTTTAAAGAAAAAAAAATTAAACTGTAATAAATGTGATGTGGGCAAGCCTGTATTATCAGCATGACACAAACCTTTGAATATAACTTATTCTTCATGTTCTGGTACTATTTGTTTCTTTATTTGTGATGCGAGCTGCAGGACAGCCTTTTCACATTATTATTTATATCAACAGATTAAACTCTAAATCAAAAATATCTATTCAAAACATATCCTTGGCATTCTGTATTGCAATGACTCTTGGCATGTAACATTAACCAATACCAGCAGATGCAGGTATATCTGTGATAAGCTAAAAACTGGTCGATAATAGATATTATCAGCTCATGCGCTCTCATAACAACAATCAACAATGATAAAACTCGCCCAACTTTTACACATTTATATCTCAGTGGAGGTGAATCCTTCCCACAATGCACTGGCAGTCCATTCAATGTCTGCCAGATTGTAAATCTCTCCTCACTGTATTATCATAGGCAGATTCCTGGCTAGTTTGAAGTGAATGAGATGTGGCAGAGAGCTCGGAGGCAGGGGATCAAGACCCGAGGTCTCTGACAGGTAATTAAAAATAGAAATGGCCTGAAGGGGGGGTGGGGAGGGATCGCTAGTAGAGCTCAGGGGAGAGAGGTGTATATGAGGGATGGATGCAGGGAGAGATTTAGGCAGGAGTGAGAGGGAGACGTGCTGTTGAATGCAGAATGGTCTTCACAGCAGCACGGCCGTGATAAATGAGTTTCAGACTACAGACCAGCACAGTATAGAATCCCCACAAACTGCATTAGAATGCATTATGCAGCCTGGAGAGTGTGTAGGCACACCCAGCATGGAACTGTGTGATTAATTCAACTCAGAGGTCTAATGGAGTATGTGAAGGCAGAGGGGAGCAGGCGCACACAGCAAAACCAAGAGAACTGATGAGAATTGGCTTGCTAATGGAGCCCGATGAGATTACGCTCTGCTGCGTGGAACACAGCTTACTGTAGCCCTTGTATTCATCATCGGGTTGGGAATACTACTCTGTGTTTCCCCTTTCCTCCCCCTCCTACCCCAGTCTGTCCAGCCTCCTGTCCCACAATAACTAGAAAATGCCTGTGCCTCGCAACATAAATTATTCTGTGTGTAAAGAAGTGCAGGTCAGGGCGAGGTCAGCAGGGATGCGGGGCTGCAGCTGCACCCCACGTCCACTAGGTGTCCCTCTCGTGTTGGGAGGGAGGACAGGGAGCAGGGGCGCTGGTGAGTGGGTGGGAGTCTCCATCAAATGCATCTGGCCATGAGGAGAGTAGCGTGAGGGGGAGGGATTTCTCTTGGCGCACACATGGCAACCCACTCTGCAGCATCTCCATGCTGCACTTCTGAGACATTATTAGTGTCTGCGCAGCAGCACGCACAGAGCCACACTCCATACACTCCACACAGGAGCAGCTCAGACCCTCTTCTTTTTGTTATCTTGGACAGAGCTTTAAATGTAATTCAGTCGTCTTGCTGCAGCTGATTCACAGTGCTGCTGCTGCCAGGATCCTGACAGAGACAAAGAAAGTAGAACACATTACATCAGTTCTCCGGACCTCACGCTGGCTTCTAGTGTGTCATGGAATAGTAATTCTTAATGCTTGTACTGTATATAAATCACTAAATGGCTTAGTCCCAAGATATGTCACTAACTTGCTGGTACAATATGAAACAGGAAGCTTGAAATGAAGTCCTACAACTTGTCACCTGACCACGTCTGAAGTTCTAAATGGGTACAATTGAAGGTTAAAAAGCCTGCCATCATACCCTCCTCCTGGCTACATCCCACTGCCTCTTAGATCTCCCTTCAAGACGTCCATGTCTTTGCATGTCTTCGTAGTCTCTATGTGATGAATTGCACATCATTTTGCACTCGGTTGTGCACGTAAAAAGACGGAAATAGTTGTGTGAAGAGTGAAAGAAGAGACCTTGAGAGAGAGGTTCAAACCCTGCATAAATTGGGCTGATTGATGGATTTTTGTTTTCCAGAAGGTTCAAATTGAAAAGGTAAAATTCTTGGACGCAGCCCCCTACCTGATTCTGATTCCAATGTTTGTTTTAGATAATGTTAGATAATCTGACAAGAACTTGGTTTACAGCATACTGTGGCTTGCTTGCTGTTTCTGCAGGACAATACCAGTAAAAACAAAACATTGGTGAGGGTCTATTTAATAGAGCTAGACCAATAAATTGGCTGACAGGCAGATATATCAGTATTAATTGATTACAGACTGACTTGAAAATTTAAGAAGTATCCTATCCTACAAAAACCCCAGAGACTATCGGACGATACACTGTTATCACATTTTAAAACTCTCAAATATCAACAGTGGTATCAGTCAGGGGATGGTTACTATGAACCACACTCGTGGAACAACTTACCAAAGACTGTAAGGTGTGCCCCAGCGCTGACTAACTTTTAGATCAGGCTTACCTCTATATATGCACTCAGTTGCAGTCCTGCAATAAATCCTACCTTCCTGAAGGTTATAATGTTTGGTTTTGTCAAAACTGCTTTAGAAGTGTGTTGATTCAATTGTATGGTTATTTTGGAGGCTGCAGTTTGTGGTTCTGTTGAATTGTATTGCGTACATTGGGATGTGTTTCTTATGTTTTGTCCACCACATTTTCAGTCAATTACATCAATGAAGGCAGATTATTAGGCGTACTTAATAAACTTGCAATTAGAGTGTATTTGTGTATGTCTACATATATTTTCTTTTTTTCTACATTATTCTTTCAAATTATGTGTCTTATACGACTTGGCCGGTCATTTTTTTGACAGCCTCTCTGGTCTAAATTTGT
Organism: Oplegnathus fasciatus; assembly: GCA_003416845.1. Lineage (NCBI taxonomy): Eukaryota > Metazoa > Chordata > Actinopteri > Centrarchiformes > Oplegnathidae > Oplegnathus > Oplegnathus fasciatus. Next base: position 65,216 of record NTHP01000290.1, on the reverse strand, counting down.
CTTTGATTCTTTTGTTCTTAATCTCTTTTCAAGTGAAAATGTTTTTTTACAGGATTTTGAAACTGCCTCAGTGAGAGTTATGCTAATAAATAGCTTGCCAAATACATGTAGAAGCATTAGTCAGACCTGAACACACACAGATCTGATCTAAAGGTGACCGCATGTTAAAGGCTGCAGACACGAATGAATAATAAAAGTAGAAGAAATGTACGACTCCCGCGATAACAGCAGTAATGCTAAAATAATTATTCTGTGTTTAGTTTAAAGGGTCTTTCTATCTTCCGTCACAGATGGCGACTGCATCAATGTCACACCTCAGAGCGTGTGTGCATTTCCCCTAACCGCATTACATAATGTGGTTGTGTAATTGAATTAGATGAAAGCAGGTTAAAGCAAGTGTGGTGGGGTGGCAGGGAGAGGTGGCACGGTGACTGACGGAGCTGCATTCGTGACCATGGCGACGCCCAGCCAATCAGGCGGTCATGCAGAGGAGTGTTTGAAGATGGGCCGCGGGGTTAGAGGGGAGGGTGGGAGGGTGGGAGAAAGCACACCACCTCCGAGCCAATGCATCAATCCACACGGCTCCCTCAGTTCTTTTGTCCTCAGTCCTCTCATCTTTCTCTTCTGACCTCTTCCCCACCTCCTTGATCCCTTCTGTTTCCCCTCTCTAGCCACACACAGCAAACACTCCCTGCCCCTTTTTCCTCTGATTATCATGCACCGAACCTCTTTGGCCATTCTTTCCCTTTCTCTCTGCCCCCTCCCAGGCTCAGCCAACGCCCCACTGCCCCCTTCTCCCTCTGCTCCAGGAAGTATGCTGCTGATCATGATGGTTGTGTCCATATGACAAGATTAACCTACATTTCCACCTCCCTGGGCATCAGACCACATTCACCCACTCCCCCATCAACACATTTGTGGCATTTCACAAGCCAAACCCCCCCCCTCTCAGAGACTGACACAGAAATGTATCAACATGAACACAACAGCAGACGCTTACAATCACACGCACTGCTCCTCACTTTCCTTAGCAACCAGTTCCAGCCTTGAACGAGGCATCAGGTTTGAAAAGACCTGATATTCAGTTTGGGGAGAAAACATTGAATGGCGAGTGTGGGTAGAAGAAAGTGTTAATGGGATTCGAATATTGACTTTACTCACGAATGCAACTCTCACACATACACAGGTCAGCAAAACATGACCAGGGTTTGTGAGCGAAAGCACACGAAATCCTGAGAAACCCTGAGATGAAAGTGAGTCAGCATCATCTCACTCGTCAGGGTGACGACAGCTACTTTCATTTCACGGATCAGAGGATTCGGCGGAGCTCACAACCTGACAGAGACGAGAGCAATTAACCTTTTGGTTCCGAGCTGATAGCGCTCGGCTAAAATGTCAGTTTGTGTCTGTGGAAATACACCCTGCTTCTGATAAACCTCTGGTAGCTGGATGGAGAATAACTGGTCTAATAGACACTGCTGCTGCTTGGATACTGCAGACAAAGAAGCTTCACGGCTGCAGCAAAGGGCACTTTAACAGATTAGAGCTCAAAACGGTTTAATCGTGTAGAAAACAAGCTGCAATTGACAGCTGATCTAGAGTTTCTGTGTCAAAATGGTCTGTTTTACATAATTTCAGATACTTTTACAAACTCGGAGGATTGTTCAAACAGTATCTCTGCTGTTTTTATGTCTTCTGTATGATAACAGGAAGGGTTTACTGTGCCGCGCACTTCCTCTCCAATCAGATTTATGTCTTGAAATGTTAATGAGCAAGTGAGAGGGAGGATTTTGAGGACGGGAGAAGCCTGCAGGTCCCCCCGCCATGTGCGGTCTCATGTGCATATGGGGAGATGCCGTCATTGGCCAGTCTGCCGTACTGGGCCACGGATTCTGCAGCACAAGTGTGCCAGTAAGTGAGCTTAACTAGAGCGGGGGAATCAAACACTTCATATCTGGGACAACGCATCCATGGTTATTTTATAGGCACCCAATGGATCACAGGGTTTGGCTTCTATTTGGGGCTCCGACGCGAGTCTGAGCGTGAAAGCAAACACCAACGAGCCAGAATCAGCTAGACATCTCTTTTTAGTCCAATATTCTCTCTTTAAAGCACACGGAGACATTCCTAGAGTGTGTAAGAATGTGCACGTGGCTTGGTGTGTATCTCAAATATCACCAGGTCTGTGCAGCACAGGAGCATACAGCTGGAGTGTGTGTGTGTGTGTGTGTGTGTGTGTAGCGAGCTGTTTGAGGCGGCAAGACCTGTGCCCCTGCAGCACCTGGGCATGCTTTGTCTCCGTGTCACCTGTGTGCGTTTCTTTCTTTCCATTCTCAGTATAGTCATCAGATCTGTTCAGCCTGGGAGCACCACAAAGTGGTACAGTGAGATTAATCCGCGCCCCTGCAAAATATTTGGTTCTTGAAGCTTGGTGACGTAGTGGCTGTGGTCGCAGGGCTAGTCGGTGAACTGCTGTAGCTGTCGAGTCAGTCACGATAGCTCGTGGGGCTTCTCTTTACTGTTCTGTGTTGTTCACAGCTGTACACCATTTTGTTCAATAGACAGTTATTGAGGAGGGAAAATAAAGCTCTCCAAGCTAACAAGCTTACTAATGGTCAATATGCCAACACATTAGCTTAGCTCGGTTGCTAACAGGAACGCTAAGTTTACATAGTTTATTAAAAAGACATACAGTATGTAGCGTTGACTCCTGTCTCATAAATAAAAATGAAAAATTTTCATGGATTTAATGCAATATTTACCGCAAGTGAATCCACTAATGTGGCGGCTCCACTGGAATGAACTGAAATTTGCCATAAAATTCAGCGTTGCAAACGCTGGTGTGGCCTCTCCTCTGAGAAACACTGAGAGAGAGTGTGTGGGTGAGAGGTTGAAACAGAGACAAAGAGACTGCATGTGCACGCTACACAGAGACTCCTACGTTTCACTCCTCTGGAGGGTCAAAGGCCGCAAATCCACACAGCAGGAGTGACTCCCAGACCCCCAGCAGTCTGTCCAGTCTTTGGTGCTGCGCTCCCACCCCTCCTCCTCCTCTCCACCGCCCCTCTTTCTTTTCATTTTCTGCCTGGACTCAGAAACACCACTTCTCTAAAAAAGCTGCACAACAGTCGCGAGCCAGCGTCTGTGCTCTACGATCAAAGTGTGAGACAGACAGCCAGACTTGTGGGACGGGATGACACTGCAATCTGTTACCCACACAACCATCCAATAAAAAAAGAAGAACAGGCTGTGATAGATTCTGCGTCCAGTCCTGAGAGAGACGACTGAACGGGAAGGGGCCCGGTAAATGAATTCTGGCTGTGGAAGTCAAACGACCTGCCAGCGCCCTGACAGCATCAATTTGTTCTGTTTAGTTGCGGACAGGTTTGGAGGGAAAAAATATTGACGATGCGCCGAAGGAAAATTCAATTTCTTTAATGGAACCGGCATTGCCAAATCTCTCTCTTATTACTCATTTTGAGTGGTCTTCGCCGTACAAAGACTCTCTGTGTTCAAACTCGCTGCCATCGGGTTTTCTCCCACCAAGGGGCCAAAACAAACAGAGAGTCTGTTCTGTGCTGACACCACTAAACATTACACATTAGATTCTCACACTTGGGACTATGAAAACTTGGGTAATTAGGGCCAATGCAGACTATTTCCAGGTCAGTTTTTCTGACATAACTACAGCATGAAAAGAGCAACACCCAGGCTACATATGCGACCGAGACATTTACAGCTGGTGTCTGATCCACCCACCCGTGGCTCCGTCTATTAACAGAACAGCAGACAGTGCCACTGTATTTTAAGAACTATTTTGCTTCCAGAATTATTATTTCTCTCTGTTTCTTGGTGGCAGGGAGCACGGGGCTGAAGCAGAGACTTAGCAGCATTCCTCGGTGGCTGACAGCTGAGAGCTAAGCCCACAGTTAATGACTAATCCTGCCCTCATGCCTTCAGCGTGATTGGTTCATGCTAATTACACTAGCTCCATTCCCTGGGTGCTGAATGGCTGGTCGGACGGGGGGGGGGAGGTAAAGGCAGTGTGGACCTGTACAGTGGAGGCCCTTCAAGGTGCCGCTAAAATGATCAGTCGATTGATCGATCGTCAGAAAATTAATTTGCAAGTCTTTTGATAATCTGATTGAAGCAGAAAGCCCAAATATTTGATGGTTCCAGCTTCTAGAATGTGAGGATTTGCTGTTTTTCCTTGTTTGACATTGTAGGAAAGTGAATATTTTTCGGGGGTTTTGGACTGTTGGTCGGACAAAACAAGCAATCTGAAGATACCATAATTGTGACGGGTATTTTGGACCTTTTCCTGACCAAATGATTAATTAATTAATCAAGGAAATAATCTGAAGATAAACAGATTCATTAATAATAAAAATAGTCGTTAATTGCAGCCTTACTTCACGGGTCCACTCAGTTCCTACAGTCTGAGACCTGACTTTGGACCGGAGTTGGGCTGGGTCCAAATTATATGCAGTCTTATTTGGTCAGGTGGGGTCCCACTCTATAGCTTCTGGCTCAGGGTCTGTGTGTCAATATGTGGCTGATGTCCGAATGGATTTAAGCGGACCTGCTATCAGCTCGGATTACCTGCTTGCGTCATTTTTGATTGGGTTTTATTTTCCTCAGGTCTATTCTGGACCGGCCCCTTTCCAGTCGGGTCACTGAAAATTAAATGCAAGTTAGATTTGATTTGTAGGTTTTACACAGGTCTGTTTTATGACCGTCAACTTTTTTATTTAAAATTAAAAACTTCCATTTGAATGTGGAATTTTTAAAAAATATATTTGATCTGCAGTGATCTGTACAAATTCAAGATTTCAGTGTATGAGCACAACAAGCCATTAGTGCTAGGCTACTGTTGTTCTCTTTGTTAAAATGGAGGCGAGTCCTACTGAACAGATAATCCAAAAAGTAATGAGGGAAGACATTTTTGATTTGACACCATAAAAGGAAAAATCATGAATGAAGGTGAAGTCGTTTTCTGCCTTTTCAAAACACTTCCTAAATTTCCACAACAACAAATCTGAAGTAATCTGTTAGCTTGTCAACTAACTGAGCAACAGAGCGGAGGCACTGCAGATGAACAGAACCATGTCAAGCCTAACATATTTTACAATTAGGCTTTTTGGGTTGAGTTCTAATAAATTACGTGTTGGTTTTCATTCATTCAAAATTGTTTTGGTCTTTTTTATATCTCACTTTACGCCTCTATAAGACGATGACAGTAGAGAGACAACAGGAAAAGACAGAAAGAATGATGCAACAAAGGTGCCAAGCCAGACTCGACCTGGGGATACTGCGATTCACAGGCAACATCTTAACCCCTTAGCCACACTTGATATTTTGAAAAAGTGACAGCCCTACCCAGTTTCAGATTTAATCCAAAAGTTTGGAACCGTGAAGACCTCTTCTATAAAGATAATGCAGGGAGGAGCAGCACATCAACCACGGGGTCAGTGTTGCACCAAAGCTAGCTTAGATAAAGTCATCAAAAGCAGACGTGTTTCCACTTGTTGATTTAGAATGGTGAATGGCATCATGGTCCGATATGGACAGGCACAAGCAGAAAAAAATGAGCTTTTACACCATGCAGAGCAGAGTGTTATAGGATCTTTGCCAGAAGCCTAAATGGGTCAACCCGCACGCAGGATTTTGCTGGATACTAATTCAGTGTGAAAGGCCTATTAGTTCCCCATATCAGCTCTCAGAAGCAACACTGAAAGAGCAACAGTGGAGACACGTCCCCATACACACAGAAAAGTCTCTGACACTTTAAATCCATTTTTGACTTCAGCTCAAGACAATTGTTTTTAGTACAGCATTACTTTACAATGTACTGATACAATACATCTTATTGTACCTTACTGAATACATTACCAGGCAGCACAAACTACATCATAAAACTACATAATCACTTTGTGACAGCTCATTATACTATGGAACCAGCTCATATTAGACAAACCTCCAGTAGCTCTCCCTCTTTGTCCTATCAGTGGTCTGGAAGGAAGCTGGCTGTGATTTATTATTATTGATTTATTAATATTCCCTCAAATCTTCCTGCTAATCTGCTCTGTTTATGTGAAAACAGATAGCTGGAGGAGGCCAGAAGAGAAAGAAGGGGGGAGCCCTGATTTCCCTCTGCTTCCTTCTGAATGGGATGCTAACATCTTTCTATAATGATCATAAAAGCAAAACATTCAAAATAAGGGAGTTTACAGGACATCAAAACCATCTCTGAATACAGCAAGGACTGTTCCATCTTTGAAATAAAATTGTATATGAACATTAAAGGAAGGATCAGGCCCAAACATTATGCCCATGACAAAAAAAAAAAGACAAAAGTCTTTGGTTCCAGCTTCTTCACTTTGAATATTTAAATATCAGTTTCCTTAGTCATCTACCATTGAATATATTTGGACTGTTGGTCTGACAAAACAAGGCTTTTCACAGCAACAGGCAGAACATACTGTCTAAGTCCAAATGAGATGAGCAGTGCATCATCAGCCCTTGACCAGTGGCTTCAAAATAAAAAGTAAAGATCTTCACAACTTTGCATGAATACAAGGTCAATCTGCAGATGAATCGATAATGAAAATAATAGTTGCTGCCCTAGTCGTGTTGAAACAGGAAAGGGCCAAACCCAAACCGTTGGCAAAAAGTTGAGAAAGAGTATTCTGTTCTAGTGAGCCTGACCGGTGCATGAGCAAGTGTTTACTTCTGCAGCACTACAAAGCTGGAACATTCACACTCCTGCACATATTCTCCTCGAGCTGCCCAGTTAGCCAACTCTCTGCTGCCTTGAAACATCAATGAGATTTCCATGAGCCTTTGTGGTTTTGAGAGAGGAGGATTTACGCATGTCCACATATCTCTTTTTACACATGTGCAACACACACACACATTCTCCACGTGTCTAATAAAACCATGAAAAGCACACAAGCCTCATCATGTAAAGGAAAAATATCACTTATACGAGGAACAAAGAGCCCTCAGTACTTCCTGTTTTAGTGGATTAGGTTTCAGAAGAAGCAGCTTACATGCAGTAGTGTTTCTGTGTTGGACTGATGAATTAATGACTGCTGTAAACATGTTGCTAATACTATTACATCTCTGGCAGTACTGCCAGTGTGTGTGTGTGTGTGTGTGTGTGTGTGTCTTTATCATCTGTTGCAATTTAAGATCAAATTACTCAAGTTTCTATGAATCCTGAGCAGCTGAGAAGAAAATAACAGGATGTGCCACACACTTCCACTGCCAGTATGATTACATGTCGAGCAGAACTAAAGCTAATGTTACATTTTAAGCTGGTATTGGTTTAAAAGCTTCAATACAAAGACAAATGAATCAATGATAAAAAAAAAAGATAAAAAAAAAGAAACAAGGGGTTTAGTCAATTGATGCAAGGAAAGTGCATGTACACTTCCAGAAACTTTGCCACTGCAGACACAGCACATCAAGCTGGGGCTGTGACAAAAACAGATCAAGTTACTGTCTGCACAGTACAAATGCCAAATATATCAAGAGTCAACTGCAGCAGAGCTGAGATATCAACATGTTAGATAACATGTCAAATAACGGGGACGCCTCAGTAACATTTCTTCACTGCTGCTAACTATTTCACAGATTACTGAAGCCTACATGTCTACCGATACCACACTGATTATATGTGTTCTTTTTACAGAACAACGCAGACTATGTCAATCAGTTTGGAGACCATGAATGATAACATGCTACTGATCCACAGTGGAAAAGTGCACTGCTACCCTCTGCAGGAGGGTTAAAGTTCACAGTCAGCTGGTAGAGACTATGTGTCTTGCTCAAGGACACTTTTGCAGAGTGGGTTATTGTTGGCATGAGGGTTTTCAATTTCAACCTTTGAAGTAAAGCAAGGTCTCCTGTACAGGTCAATGACACTGCTGCTTTACACTTGAGAAGCGTAATATTTACTTATATGTTAAAATGGACAAAAATCTGCCATTTTTGGTTTTGATTTGTCATGTCACATGAGTCCTTTTATCTGGATTATTATGAGGGCATTTCTCCAATATAGATGGCCTACAGTAGCCTAGGTTGTATATATATAAATATAAGGGCCATAGCAGGGATCAAAAAAGATCAGATTCAATTTGAGGCATCAGATAGTAAAGTCTACACTGGGTGGCTACGAGGAAAGGATATATTATACTGGGAAAGTCTTAAGCACCTGTTGTGAACAAGGATTTGCTACACTAGCCCCCTATAGATAATCATGCCTGGGCCTAAAAGCTTATGACAGAGGTGAAAGGCATCAAAAATAAACCTAAATCAGACCAAAATACAACCACACTTCCTAGAAGGCTGAAAAATCTCCAGAGCGCTGTCACTGCCTTCCTCCATGTTTTCATTGAAGCAAAACAAACCCACGTTGCATGCTGCGCCTGCATGCCTGCGTCTGGGAGACTGTTGCTAACTTTGATGTATTTACCGTGGGTTTTTCAAAGCGCGGTAATCAAACACAGTTTTAATGATACTTAAAATTGGAAACGGTAATGCTAACCGTTGGGAATTTTACCGTGGTTTATCATGAAACTGGTAACCGTTTCATCCCTACTTTGTGGCAAAGTGAAAAACAGAGGATGTAAACTCTAATCAAGACAACAATCCAGGTCACCGGGGGTGACACAAACTAGTCACTCATTATTTCACTCATTGCAGTTTTGAGGTTGCCTCCCCAATTTTGATTTGTGTGTCATTACTGAAGTCCAAGCATCCACATTCGAACACAAATCTGTCAAAATAAGTCTACCTGTTTCTGCACATGTGTACATGTTAACTGACATCAGATAGACATGGGAGGAATAATTAAATAACCTTTTTAAGATTCACAAAACAAAACAAACAGCTATCTTATCAGTACCAATCAGTAACTGGGACCGCAACTCAATGAGGTCTAATTGAGTCACTTTAATTAGATTAATTTCAGGTGTTGACTGTGGTCTGTGGTGGTCAATATTCAGAGAACGTAAGGGACAAATTAATTAACAAACAGAATGGGCGTCTTGGGACTGCTATCTACCCATGAAGGTGGCAGCTTTGGGTTTGTGTCCTGTGTTATTATTTACACCGGTGCTTTTCCTACTGTGACATGTCAAATGGCCTGGACTGTGTCTAAAATCACTCTCTACTCACTATATGATGCACTATAGTAAACCTGCGACATGCACTATGTAGCGCCCTCAAAAATGTCCACAATGGAAGGAAAAAAGTAGTGTTTGCCAACAATCCCACAATGCAATGCATCACATTTTATAGATGCTAAAATTACCATTGTCTAACTCTACACCTTACTGAGTTAGACTATTATATATTGTCATATTGATTGGCAAACACAGGACTACTCTGAAACAGCTGTGTTATTCCATCCCTGCTGTCACAGCTGCATGGGTCTCATACATCCTTCTACATGAAGATACACTACTGGCAGGTGGTACTCCATACAGCAAGCATGATAATTACATAGCAGCTCAGGGAAGATGACATGTTTAATTGTATTTTGGGTGAAGTGACCGTTTAAACTAGGCCCTGATTTATCTGAATCCTGACTGCCCTGCTGATTGGGGGGGTTGATGGGCATGACAGAGCAGATCCAGGGGGCCTGGTGGCAGCAGGCCTGAGGTCTGTTGATGCGGTGCCACATGAAGTGCAGAGACGGCGCGGGACACAAGGGCTCTTGGTACAGAGGAAAACAATGGCCAGTCAGCCTTCAGTCACTACAGCTGAGCAGCTGACAATGACAGGAGGAGAGGAGAGGTGGGGGAAAAAGAAAGAAAATGGGNAGAGAGAGGTGTAAAGAGTCAAAAGACTGGAGGGCGGGGGATGGAGATGGTCAAGCCAACATGACTTAACCCTCTCAGGCTTTTCTCAGTCTTTACCGTCCTCTGAGGAGGGCAGGTGTGTAAAAGCTGATGAGATAAGAGCCTTTAACCTATTCTGTGTTGTAGAAAAGCTCTAATCATTAATACAGTCACCTGTGAGCACAGACACGAGCGCACACACAAAACCTCAAGGCATTGTCACATCTCACAATATCAGCTCTGTTCACTGACAGACTCTATCCTCATCAGCGGGCCATTCGGGCTGAACTGCATTTGCCCTGCAGTTAAGTGAAGGTCAGGTCCTCTTTATACTCTCTCTGACTCAGTTATGGACTCCTTTTGATGCTGAAAGAGGACACTGAAAACCACCATCAGCCTCCTCTCTCTTATGTAACCCAAAATCTTAACAATAGACAGCCGAGGTTTGCTAGTACTTCTGAGGCCAATCTACTCCAGCCCTTTCAAAAATACACTATATACACGTTTTACTTGAAAAATAACTTAAATGATTAGTCATTTATCAAAATGGTTTCAGATACATTTTCTGTCAATCTACTAATTGATTAATTGACTACTCACTTTAGCTCTAAAATGCACAATTTATACGAAGATAGCTCACACTGTTACTGTGTGTTTATCACTGATTAATGAATGCTTTGGTATCCTTTCTCACTACCTGTAAGAGCTAACGTTGTACAGTCTGGTTTGTCCCTGGAATTCTATGTGTCATGTTAGCTAGCTAAAGCCGACAGGTATCCGATAACATACGACATTTAGTAAAAAAAAGTTGTGCTACATACAAATTTACCTCTTAAATGTGATTTTAGCTGTTTTATTTCTAAAGACTGAAAATGTTTACATGTTTGTAAACAGGAAATCCATACAGCCTATATGGGCATCGTACCACCAGACTCCCTTGGTTTAATTCATAACAATGCATCATATTTTATAAGATTATAATAAGTTTTGGATGAAAATTTTAATCTGAAATGTAACTAGTAAGAATAACGGTTAAACAAACGTACTGGAGTAACAAAATATTTCCCTGTGAAATGTAGTGAAGGAGACGTATAAAGTAGCATTAAATGGAAATACTCTTAATACTTATTACAAGAATCTCAACATCGTACTTAAGAACAGCACTTGAATAAATGTACTTAGCTAATTTCCGACACTGACAATAACCAGATAATAACCACAGGGTTACATCAGAAACATAGGTTGTCAGTGCAGCTCTGCTGTCATTACCAGAGACCATGACAAGAACCAACACCCACAAACACCTGCTCTACTTTTCCCTCAGCCAAGTAGCCTAAGCCTTAACACCGCCAGCACTCAGCCTGCTTTCGAACAGTGCAGAACGGCAGCTACTCACAATGTAGTGTGGGGTCCTCAGGTATGAAAACATGGTCCAAACAAGAGAGACGAGTCCAGTCGGGGCTGCGGGGTCCCGAGCAGGTATGTCAATGTGGCAGGTGGTGGCTACTGTAACAGGCTCACTGCATCCAGACTGTCGTCACACAGAACAGAAGAGGCCTCAGCGCCCGATTAAAGGATCTTAAGAGATCTATTTAGGGCCCTGGTGCTCGCCTTAAATAGGAGCACTCATTAGCTGAATGACCTGAGCCTCTCTGAGACACAGGGAGAGAGAGAGGGAGCGAGAGAGAGAGAGAGAGAGAGAGAGATGGAGCGAGGAAGAGTGACAGAAAGTGCAGAACAGATGAAGAGGAAAGAGAAAGAGACTTTTGCTTGCTTGACGGGTGGCCTTGCTCAAAGTTCACCCAACAGGCCGTAAAAGGTCAGAGTTCGCAATAGTGGGGTCATAAAGTCTGTGGTTCACACGCTCCAGTTACACCCTCAGACGCCGCGGTGAAACCTGCACTTTAAACTGCTCTGAATGTAACTGAGAAATAAGCCAAAAACAACTCTGAGGGCCTAATCTCAGCAGTGTCTGAGCAACACAAAAACAGCTCAACAAAAGCCATTTGAAACCCAGTTTACACAGCAAATAACATCCAACAAGCTGCAATCATCAAATTGCCAAAATCCACTGTGTTTTCGCTCCTTTGTCAAGCGTTGGAAGACGATTATCGAGATTAGATTTTGGAGTTGTGGTAAATCTGCCACCAGCTGTGTGTGAAAACAAAGTGATCACAGCTGATGCCGACGCCCCTTTCAATGCCTCCTCTCAGTCTGTCAATGGAAAGGTCAGACAAAACAGACGAGGATGATGACAGATTACAGCCATTATCTACCTCGTTAGTGGAGTGGCAGATTGGTGGGAGGAGTTATCTGTCATGAGAACGTCCCGATTTTATTGGGATGAGCCAGGTGAGAGATGGATTCAGCGAGAGTGTGCCCGCGGCGTTTAATGTGGGTAAAAGTCTTGAGGGGTGTGATACTGACACTGCTGCTGCACGCAGAGTGTGTTCCTGGACTAGGGCTGTATACTGACCATCAATACTTTTTGAGTAGCTTGTGTATTAAAAATGGTCAAATATTTAAAATGTGCATTAAATTAATTAGTAAGTACTAAATTAAGTACTAAATTAAATTAATATTTTAATTTGGCAATATTCTTAAGAAAATATTGAACACTGATGTGGCTTATTTTGGTATATGGAAAAAAGTTTTTTAAATTAATGATTATTTTCAAAAATCAATCATCATATCAATTTCATTTTTGGATTTAACATATAAAATGACAAAACATAGAGAAAAGTTCCAGGGTGACATCTTCAGATTTCTTGTTTGCCATTATTTTTACATATTACATAGAGGCCGAGGGGGAATGATATAAAATGAAGAGCAAGATAAGGCTCGAGACCCTTTTTTTTTGCCTTTTTAGGACCTTTGGGTATTTGATTTATTACATTTTGTGTAATTTTACTATTTTTGTTGATTCTGATTTTTATATCACTTCTTTTTATGAGCCTGTAACAATTTAACCTTTTTGTTAAAACTTAAATAAAACCGGTTTGTATTTTATACTTTCCAACCAAAGTTCCTGTGTTGCTCATCTCTGAGATCATCCTATTGTAGTCTCCTTAAGGTAAGAAGACATCACTCCTTGAGAATTGCCGACATTTAGGTACTAATTAGGCTTTGAAATTTCAAATGTTGATAATAACTGCTAAGGTTATTATGTAATGTATAACTTGGTTTGACATGTTGAACAGGTTCAGTTTGGTTGTCTGAAGCTCTGCTGATACTGTTGCATTATGGTTAAGGTTGTGTGATGTTGAGTGTTTAGGATACATTGTTGGTTTTCAATTGACCTCTAAATTGTAGGTTAGGGTCAAGGCCTTGAGGCTGCCCTGTAGGAAACTAGGCGAGTGTCTTCAGACCCTCAGAGTGGACCTCCTCCAGTGTTGGTCCTTTAAGGACCTCCTGGAGTACCACCAGACTCCAACCACCTATTACACACAGATATTCTGTTGTTATCCGGCCGTTGGCACATAGTCAACTATATAGGTCTGAAATATATAGGTCTTGCGTCTAGATTTTGGAAACCCGTTCGAAAACCTAAAGCTTATGTCATAGAACAGCCGTCACTCAGTGTTATATAAGCGATGGGTGGGGGTATCGGCTGTAACATCTAAGAACCTTTTCAATAAAAAAGATATAAAAACAGAAAAAAGCAGCAAATACTCACTTTTTTTGAAGAAGGAGCCCGCAAATGTTTTGCATGTTTGCTTGATGAATGATTTAAACGATTAACTGATCATCAAAATTGTAGACTAATCCGGGGAAGTGAGTAAGTAAGTGAATTAACTATGATTTCCATGGTGGCATCTCACTTGTAAACTGTCTATACTGTGTGTAAAGTAAAGAGTTCACTTTTAATTGCTTTTTGAAAAGTGAAACAAGATGAATGGAAGACGTCATCATGCCATGCCAATGTCATTCGACATAATTCTGTTCTGTTCTGTAGATGTTAATAATTATATTATTATTAATGTGGGCAGTAAGAGCATGGAAAGCAAAAATTGAGATGTATCAAGATTAGAGCTGAAAAAGTCAATTAATCGATTAGTCGATCGACACCAATCCCAATTCTTCATTGTAAAGATTTGCTGCCTTTCTACATTTTATTTTTTACCACTGTAAACTGAATATTTTGGATTTCAGACTTGGACCTTGGAAACCTTGGATTATTCACTATTCTCCACCATTTTATAAATAAAACAATTAATACATTAATCAAAAAAAAACAATTGGCAGATTAATTGGTAATGAAAATATTTAATAGCTGCAGTCCGAATCAAGATGCACTGAGAATCATTTCTGAATTGCACTGTAATGCGCGATCCTGTGATACCCAAGGATCCCCACACATACTCTCCATATGCATAAGTGATGCGTTCCCATTAACAAAAAATCATTAAAAGCTAAATCTATGATGTGCCAAATATCGACAGAACAAATATAAGACCGAAACAGGCTTACCCAAGTATGCTGATACATCAGTGCACCTCTACTTCAAATCAATAACGAATCTCTGATTATAGCTTCAGGCTGCTTACAAGAGCTGGCAAATGATGAAGAAATACAGTACAATAATTATGCATGAGTCACCCTGTAAACTTTTAAGCCCCAAAGATATCATTTCTACTGTTAAACTGTGCCGCGCCCACATGGGAACATACTTGTAATCGTCTTCTTGCGTGGTCAGAGATGGCCCGGCTATCATTCAGTACCAGAACACCAAACCTGATGGTTAAAACCTTAAAAGTCAAGGCAGAGTTTTTATTTATTTTTACTTCATGTCTGTGCATTAGTTTCTGCTTTATTTCTTCACAGAAGGCCCGTGGCAGAGACAAATGCGAGTGCGTCTGTATGTGCTCAAACAGATGATGACTCATTACTGGTAAGAACGGAGTGGGAACACCTTGGAGCCGCAGAGCACGCCAGTTGCAGCACATCAGGGTATTAACCCCGGTGAATCAGGTTAATTGAAAATCAAACACACAGCGAGGAGTCCTTTTATCTCACAATTCCATTTCAGCTTTAGGTACAGCGGAAAAAGAAGGAAAAGGATGGCAAGCTGTGGTGTGAGTTAGTGTGTAGCTTATACTTTGTGTCACTGTGAGATTGTGTTTGAACCATGCATATGCATTAGTGTGTGTTCGCGCTCATGTAGCTGATTTCTAATGCTCCAAATTTAATGATCTTCCTCTCCAGAATGTGACCTAGATAAGCACCACCCTGCCACCCTGGAGGTTCAAGTGGCATAATTCCACACATCTCTCCCTCTTTCCTCCTCTGCTGCCACACTCCAACATAACCCTTTAACCCTCTGTGGTGTGCTCTAGGGTGCGTTTGCAAGGGGTACAAGGGCATGTGTGTGCAGGCGTGCACATTAGCATGTGACCACAGGCTGTATTATTCAGGCCACCCTCCGGTATCACGCTCGCCAGAACGCTGATTGAACCTGTGGTGGAACTGAGCGCTGAAGGGTGGCGTGTGCCACTTCAACAGGCGAGAGCCACCCACAAGGGAAATGGAAACTTCCTCCAGACGAAACCCTCAAACCAGAAAGCCTTTGTAAACACACACACACACAACCGACCTACAAACACAGACAGACACAGGAAGCGGTGTGCTTCAGCTTGAGTTGTAAGACAGGGTTCTCGGAACATGGGCCAGAAGGTGTCAAATTTTAACAATGATCTGAACAAGCTACTCCATGTACGTTGAAATATATTCAATCACACATCAGCAGAATGAAAGCGCTTTGTTGCTATGTGATTTTTTTGCAGTCGTTAAGTAAAGCATCTTTCCATTAAAAGACAACACAGGTTTAACTGATCACAATACTCCGAGAGCAGAAACAATAGATGTCTTTTTTAACATCACGTAGAATCATGACAGATACGTTTCACAGCAGTGGTGGCATTTACAGAGTAGTGAGAGACTAGCACTAAAAGAGGAGGGATACAGGAAAGAGGAAGCCTGAGGAAGGAGGGAATGAGGGTAAAGAATAGAGAGAGGAAGGAGAACGGTAATGGAGGGAGGGTGGAGGGAGTGGGTTGTTTTGGGGGCTAGCAGACAATAACAGCACATCTGAGCTGAGAGAGACTGACGGCAGGGACCACCCACCGAGGGGACTGCCGCATTCACAAGCACATCTACAAGGAGGAAATGGAATTACCTGAGCAGAGAGAAACCAAAAGCATAGCAGGTGGTTTGGACAACTCATTCTATTCCTCCGCCTCGGGCACAGCACAGGAGGAGACTTCAAGGAACAACAAAAACTGCATATTTACAACAACACTGATTTCTATTCTGGTAGTCCTCATGACATATGGAGTGTTTGCAAATTATTGTTGATGGAGGCCTAGCAGAACAAATTATGTGGATGGGATGCAGTTGGTGTTGCTACAGGGTACGCAATAATTAAATAACAGTTAGAAACGCAGTGGTACAATGGGACCAGGGCTGTTTTTTAGGATCAATGCGTCTATCTACATTCCAATAAATACATCCGACTGATTATTTCAGCCCCCAGCAACTGCAAATCAATGGCAAAACACCATGACACCTTGCTGTAGAGAAATGGTTGGCATTTTGTGAGCATGATATGCTTGTTTTCGTCTGTTATCATGAACTGAATACGTTGGGTTATTTGGCTGTTAGTCTGATGAAATAAGTAGAAATTGCTTTGGGCACCGGTTATTTGTGATAGGCATTTGTCATTGTAGATTAATGAATAATAATGACGAGGGCTTTGTGGTGACAGGGCCAAGAAACATGGGAAAGTGGGCTACTGTGCTACACACAATTAAAAGGGCATATTTAAATCTCCAGCCCATCTACCCATTGGCCCACATACCATGACTCAGGGAGTTTGTGTGTTTGTGTGTGTGTGTGTGTGTGTTGGGGGTGGAGATGTGGTGACAGAAAGATCCATTGTGCCCCGTTCGTATGGGTCATGGGTCACTCAGCCCACTACCCAGAGATTCCCAAGCCAGCCAGCCCTCCCCTCTCCGTGCTCCCATCCCTCTCTATACCCAACCAGAGAAAAGTTCCAGCAGCGGACCAGCCACTGTAAGGCCATTGTTGTGTACAGTCCCCGCCAAAGAGAGGGCTGCCTTGTCATCTATACTGCCCATGTCACATGCTTAGGGTCTTTAGAAAAATTAACTGCATCATCAGCTGGCCACTGGTCTGCATGTCACACTGAAAACATGACCACATACTCTGGACTGCCTGCCACCTCCTGATTTACTCGTCAACATATTCTTGGAGATCTGACACCCACCTGCTGCTGTGTGATACCCCCTGAAAGAAGCACTTGATCCCAGATTCAACAGAATCCTGCTGTCCTACATTTGGGTCAAGAAATAAGATTGGCTTAAGAAATAAAATGCAAAATACTGTATGCTTTACTTTTTCTGGAAAAACACACATAAGTAATCACACACAATAATCACGCTGCTCCAAAGTAGCATCACAGAACCGACTGTCACATACAGCCACGCTTTCCCAGGCTCTGATATCTCCAAGCGGACGGCCTTGTTCCCTTTCGTCCTCTGAGTGACCCATAAAAGAGTCTTGGTAGGGTAATTGATCGTCACAGAGCTGCTTGTGTAGAAAGCAATTCAATTTCCACTGGGCATGTCTTGCCACATTAGCGAGAATGGTGCTATTGTTTTGTCGGGCCGGCAATGGCACGTAAAGGCAACTCTGTCCGCCAAATCGTCTGTGCTCCATTGACAGAATGTGCACCGGGCAGGGCAGGAACTGGGACACTCAGTAACCTTGAGCCACGAGGTGGTCCTCTCCTGTTGAGCGATGCTGACAGGGATCTGGAGCAATGGTGCCGCTGGGTTGGCTAGAAGTAGCAAACGGGGTCAGTGGGTTTGCTTCGGAGTAACAAAGGGACACTGGATCAGGGCCCAAATGACTACAGTGATGGTTCAGAGGAGCTGGGATGAGACCTGTTCCCATTTCCTGTTTGGGACAAGGATCTGGAAGTGCTGCATTTACGATGAGCTCAGGATTTTACAATGTAAGCTTGGCAATGGCCGAAACAAGAATATAAGAATAAGTCCAGGACAGAAGGTGTTGCACTCTGTATAGATCGTGAAGCCCTTTGAGGCAAATTTGCAATTTTGGGCTATATAAATAAGATCTGAAACATCCTGGGCTTAATATTCTGTTATTTTACTAATTCAGGATGGATTTGGCAACTAGGAGGATACTTTGAAACCAGAATTTATGGTGAGGAAAAATAATTCTGGAACCAGCAGATCCCCAACTTTGCAACTCTAATAAATTATGAATAAAAATCAATTGCAAATTACAGATTTGATCTTCTTTTACCTCATCACTTATTCGAGAAGCAGGTGTCATTTATATTGTGCACATTTAGCACACGTGCAAATCTATTCTAGCGTAGCTCTTCCCTGAGTGTTACTACTTTGATGAGAAATAACAATGGCTCCCCTTTCATACCCTCTTCACTATTCCCTAATTTAAGGATCTCTGTGTGAAGTAGCTTTTTTTCTCTTTGACAGCATCCTCAAACAGAGCATGCTAAACATATCCAAAGCACCGCAAACCCAATAGGCACTGGAGTGGCTGCCGTCTCGTTTGAATATGTCACCATGGTTGCAAACACCCACTCATTTCATATCAATGGGGGCTCAAGAGCCTAAGGCTTGGCTGGCAGATCAACAACAAACCTCTCTACAGGCCACTGGTAGGGGGTTCTGGCCCGGACCACAGAGCAGCCACATAACCCCCAACTTTAAACAAGACGGATAACTCGCCTTTCGATTACCTCCAGGGACTTTGAGCGAGAAGCACAACAAGGAAGGAGAATCAATTTGTGAATTAGGCAACAAAGAAGACATGGAACTAAGAAGCAAATACCCTCTTGATCCCCCTAACAGCCTTAGGGAGTCAACAGTATGGCACATTTGGTGCTGAACAGGACACCCCCGATCCCACACACACACACACACACACACACACACACACACACACACAATCCGAATCAAGACCAATACCAATACAACTAAAACAGAGCAAATAAGCACATTGTTCAACAAGAAAATGAGAAATGAAGGAACATGTCGGTGTGGGATGAACAGGGGTTTGGGGGGGTGAGAATGTTAACAGCTTGTACCTCCCAAGAATGTACTGTACACAACCCCTTAATCCAGATATGTAAGCAGATTGCATGTATATGTGTGCGTAGAGGCGGGGGTAGTCTGTCCAGGCTCAGGTTGACCTGTAAGCCCCGCTGTCCCACGGTTGCTGGTGCATGAAGCTTACCCAGTGAAGCCTACAACACTTTTTAGATGATTATGGCTCTCTGGCTTGGTCTGTTTCTGTGGTTTAATCCATACAAAACAATGCAGCAGGCATTTCACCGTAAAAAGACACACGCACACACACACACATTAGTGCACCGTACATACGCAGAGGCACATGACGCACCCAACAACAACAGACTCTCATACAGAAAGCACAACAGAGGGAAGTAAAATCTACTGTACTCATACAACTGACCTTTGTCATGAATAGGGTTGCAACTAAGAATACTTTTCTTAATAAATCATATTTTAATCAATTAATTTGCTTTTTTCTAATAATTCTAATTTAATGTAGAAAAAGGTAAGAAAATATAACATTCATTCTGTGTATTAGCCACACTTCAAGGTAATGTTTCCTACCCGAGTGTCACATACTGAATGAATCTAAATGGTCACCATGGGAATGAGCTTAATGGCCACTCAGGATAGTCAAACTACACCTACTCACAGTAATATGTATGCACTTATAACAAGGAAGTGAAGTGAAAAGATGTAAACAAGCATTAATGAGGTATGGCCTGCCTGAGCAGATGGTTAGCAGGACTGGGTTCACATGAGCTCAGCTATCTGGTGACCCTTCACTGTGGAAACATTAGCTGAACGGATTTAGTCTCCGTAACCTCCATCAGTGCTAAACAATCACTGTCTGCTCCCCCACGGAGAGAAGAGAGAAGGAGCAGTGAAGCAGGCTTAGCCAATTATATAATAATGTTATTAATTAGCTGTGTTGTATTAGTAAGTATAATCTCTTTAAATTCCCCAAACTTTCTTTCACATTCATGTAGATTGAATTACCATTTGTCTTTCTGTAAGCATGTTATGTTAATGTGTTAATCTGAGACCAGCCACATGTTTAAAAGACACAATTTCAAGGCTTTCCTCATTAATGCACCTCTGTGAAATTTACACAATTTAATTCCAGTCAGAACACGAGTGTCACCACCGGACTGGATATGATTTGCATTTTTTTTTATAATTTGGTCCAATTTCTGAACTGATGTGTTCTTCAAGTGAAGTGGAAAGGGAACTAATGCGTTGTGTCAACAGAGAGAGGTGCAAAAGGCTGGAAGACAGCATTGGCACTCACACTCCTGAGGACTTGTACGTTTAGCTTCTGTTCAGTCTAGATAACGCTGACCTGACCAAGGTCCATCACAAATGAGAGGGAAAAAGATATCAAGCTTTAAAAAGCCATGGGGG
>NTHP01000290.1:34329-44813 GCA_003416845.1 Oplegnathus fasciatus | reverse complement strand
GATATGAATGAATGAATGAAAGAATCTATTTACAGTTTCACACTTCTAAATACTACAAGGTTATAGAGCATTACTGTTCCCTGAGGTAGACACTAGCTGTTCTATACATTTGTGACTGAAACTTTGTAATCCCTCCCTGACAGAATAATCAACAACCTGTCAATCAGCTGTATACAAAGAGGTGATCAAACTAGCCAAAGGCGTTGCGGAGCCAATGGAACATGAAGGGAACGCTGGGACATCCGTTACCTCTGGCATATCCATTTCATTAATGGACGCTGGGAGTTCCTCTCTGCCAATCAAATACAAGGGCACTAAAAAGGCTGCTGGCCTTGGAAGCCTCCTCTGTGTACTACGAGAGAGCACTGATCAGCCTCCTAGTGTCTGTTTTATCTGTGAGCTATTTCTGACCAGCTTTGAGGAAATGTACTGAGACATGTACTGTATCCCCAAAAGGCAGAGCTCGGTTGGCAGACTCCCCACTGAGCTGAAAGCCCATCTGAGTGCAATTATAGGATGTATTGATGCTGTGTTGAAATGACTGTTTGGGTACAGAGCAGGAAAGCTGGCAGAAGGATCCAGACTCATCCACAGTGGTGTAGTGTGCACTCTGTATCCCCTTTGTTTTTCGCTGTAGTATCTCTGCCTCAGTGACAGCTGCTAGTGGAAAGTTCTGAGGACAAAAACATCTAGAAAGTCAATTCAGCGCTAAAAATCACGAGGCTGTTACAGGACAGTAGCACATCCTCAACGTGTAGTGTTCAAATGGCCTACAAAACAAGAACTGATGAGAAAACACAATGACGCATCCAACAGTAAAACAAACTCCACCCATGGAAGGTCAATAAACTGAGTGGCACAATGTCAACAACAGAATGCAGAGGTTAAAGACCACACATCTCAGTAAGTTCTCTACACCTTTTCACAACCCTGTACACTCCAAGCAGACACCAACAGCCATTGGATGATGGTGACAGACCAATTCTAATCTCCCTTTCACAGTAAATGCCTTCTGGCAAGACAGCCGCTAGCAGGACTATTTCAGCAGCACTGATCGATTCACAGCTCATCCTTTGTCTCTCTGGCAGCCACACCAAGTAATTAGCGATAGCAATGGCATATGACAGAGACAATACATGCCCCTTGATGTTCAAAGACGCCTACGCTCCGATGCTTCCACCGGTCCTTGCACACGCTGGCAACCAGCAGCAGCTGCACCTCTCCTGAGGAAAGCAGCGAGAACAGAGAAATACTGGATGCCTCACAAATATTGTCTTTGCTCTGCAGTAATGTGCTGTATTGTTGCACTGAATCACAGAGAGGTACAAGCTGTTAAACAGGAAGACAGCGTGCAACAGGTCAAAGAGCAGCCAAAACACACGAGTGAGGGCAAGCGTGTGGCAAGGAGGTTAAAGAATAGAAAAGATACGCTTTCTCTACACAACAGATCAGATTTGCCCCCCATGCTGAACTCAGTTGCAGTTAGATTTCTTCCATAAGGAGACTACTGTGATAGAGAACCAGCTGCACAGGAATCCCTCTGATGTTACACGCACCATCCTTAATCACATTACTTGTGGTCAGTTCTGTATTTTGGATAGAAAAGATGTGAAACTGAAGACAACAGTTCTTGGACAAGACAACATGAGAGGAATTTTCATCTTTAAAAGCGTGATTTGCAACAGTCCGCCCCTATGCTGGCAAAACACCAGTGTGGGTGAAAACAAGGAGAGGGAAATAAATACAAAGCCAAGCACTGTGGGGTGTGATGGCGCTCCACTTTAGCGCTCTGCTGACTCCAGTCCCCCCAAAGTGGATTTTTGAGGTAATAGGAGAAATCGGAAACAGGGCACACCACACAGAAAGCACCGCAAAAGGCAGATGGGGCCAAAAATGCTTTTATACCAGGAAAGTGATATCTAAATGGCTTCACCGTCACTGTGCTAATAACCACATACATCTAACACAGACAACTTTGTAAGAGATACTAAGGGAAATAGTTCCCCAGACCGTGATCACTGTCCTCAGATGGTTGAATGTAAGCATAGCTCGGCCAGTCTGCTCATCCAAAGCAGGAGGCCGTTGGGGGGGGAATGACTAGCAGCTGTTTAAAAGGCTCTGGACACAGCCAGTATCAGTTATGTAACTACAGTGTGCACTGAGAGCCCACTGCCCCGAGCATCATCACTTGTATGCAAACACGGACCTCTGTGGATAACACAGCGGAGGGCAGTCAAGTCACTTGCTAAATAAATCCCTCACATGAACACCCACATGTGCCCAACAGCATATCAAAAACATAACAGTGCACACAACAGCCAGGACAGGGAACGATCCCTGGCTGCGAGACAGAGAGGGAAGCAGAGGGAGGAAACATGAGGTAAATAAATCACTATGCTATCAAAATCGGGCCAGTTAGGGCTTCTTACCTTCTCTGGGTACATGCTGTCCCAGTCCACAGTGCTACAGCAGTGAGCCAAGCCCAGAGAGAGGGACAGTGAGCGACAGGGGAGGGACTGAATAAACTACAGTGAGCAATGGAGTGAGGTGAAGAAGAGGGAGAGAACGGGAGTGAGCAAATTAAATAGGTGATATATCCCCGTCGTCCACTCTGTGTATAAAACGCCACGCTGCATCACAGGCTGACAGGCAGAGCGGCTTTATGG
Source organism: Oplegnathus fasciatus (assembly GCA_003416845.1). NCBI lineage: Eukaryota > Metazoa > Chordata > Actinopteri > Centrarchiformes > Oplegnathidae > Oplegnathus > Oplegnathus fasciatus. The sequence continues at coordinate 42,147 of NTHP01000290.1, read as the reverse complement.
ACACTGGAGCGGAGAGAACTACAACCAACTGGGTAGGCAGAGAGAGGAGAAGCCTTGAATCACTTAGTCGCTCCACTGTCAACTGTGCTCTTTAGTTACATGAATGCTCCTGCACTTTGGTCTACTGTACAGCAGACCTACATGAATCAATCAACAAAAAGGAGACGTGGGCAGTGATTCAGAGGTCTGGAACCAGGGTATTGCGTAGTGTTGGCTGTGGCTAGTTTTGTTCATGGCAAAATGGACACAAGGAGGAAAGCTCTATGGGTGTAGCTTCTTGTTATATAAATCTATCTCCTCATATGGCGCTAACATAACATATAGTACTTAATATAAATGCGCATTCTCTAGATAGGACTCTCCAGCCCTCTCCATTCCCTCAAAAGGTCAGCACTGTTCCACTGATCAACAGTGGCGGTAATGCGCCAAGATATACTGTTATGTGACAACAAAGACTGGGAAGAAGAAGACTGTAAGCTAGTAAATATGGCTGTAAACAATACTGGATTTAAAATGCACTTGACAGGTTTGTTAGCGCTCAAGGATACACAAAATTAGTTTTGGTGAGTAACACTGACTGTAAGCATTAACACTACAGGGCACCTTTAATCAGATACAGATACTGTATCTACTTTATCTGGCAGACATTAGCCTTTTATCTACAGTTAAGACAATCCTGTCATCCACAGCTAATGTGAGTTTCATTAGTTTCATTTCAGATGACCGGAGTAATCATTGCAGTTTGGGGTGGGAGTTAGGAGGGGATTTAATCAGCAATGACAATGTGCAAATGCAACCTGTCTGTTGCAGCATTAAGTAGCTGCAACCCCAGCTTCAACAATTTCATTGGCATGGGAGTATCTAGGGGTGGACGGGGGACAGGTATGAATTTTTCAGTATACATTTTGACTATACCGTGCTGACCAGTAGAGCACTCATTTTGCTTGACCTCAAAAAAAAAGTTGTCCCACAATTTGTCGTAGCATTCGTTGTCATCAGCCTGCACCAGCGAATCGTCTGGAAAATTTGAGAGCCCATGCTGCTTTCTTCGGAAACGAGGAAAAGTCAGAAAGCGCTGCACACTAGGGTTGGGCCAATCGCAGATGGCTGACGGTCACCGACCACTGAGCCCTCTACCATCGTAACATCGTGAATTCAAAGCCGCCGATCCGATCGCCAGGTTATGAGGTGATTTATAAAAGGTGTGTGAACATTTTATTTAAACATTTAAAAAATCTGTGTAATAGCAACGTCTCCCTATTCAAACAACAGCACCCTTTTAAAAGTCCGTGTGTCTGTGCTTGGTGCGACAATATCACAGCATCATTGTTCCGGTTAATAGAAATGTCCTGATCCGAACTCAAAGACTCGGTATCGGGCCCGATCAAGGCATTTTTTAACTGATCCATATCGGCTATATTGAGCAAGAACCTAAGCCCGATCCTTTGTTTACGTCAGCTGTCACACAGGTGTGTTTACTCGCGAAGGTTTCATGAAGCAACGCAACGAGTGCAGCCGTCGTCAACTCTCCATGTCCTCCACTCCGCTGAGCTCCATGTGTGTGTGGCCTCAAGCATACTTTCAGCGTTCGCGGACAGCTGCGGACTTGTGGACGGGCACGCGGTTCCGTTCATACTACAATTGAGGGTCCGTGTGTACACTCGCCAGCCTCACTAAAAACAGTAGACTGTAACATTAGCTATGGCTGGTAGCTACCTTGCTAAGTAGTGGTTAGCTTGTATTGACTGTGGCCACTGGTCTTGTATTCTTTCAAAGACAAATTATAGGCAGTGCCCGTTGAAAAAGAGCAGGGCTGAGCCCCGCCCACGGCCAAAGTAAACACTCAACAGAATACAGTTCATTCAGGTAACTCAGGCAAAGGCTGCACCGAAGCAACAAACACTGGAGGATACTTTTAAAAGGAGAGAAATTCCCTCAAGACAGCGACAAGGCCAAAAAGATTTCAGAGAGGGTTTGTTATTTTATAACATGTTATTTTGTTAAAAAAAAAAAAAAGTAACAGCTTGGAGGCAGGTATTTTTTTTCCTAATGCATTGCAGAACATATACATTAGATTGATTTTAATAACTTTAATGTATTTGAAGTGTGCACTGTGCAGCTGTATTATCTAGGAAAACACAAGTATCAGATTGGGACTCTATCGGCCGACACTCAATATTAAATGACTCGGATCAGGCATATGGAGAACGGAGATGCGGGGCGTCAGATCCAAGGAAAAGACGGCAAACTGGTTTGTAATGAAGGATTTAAAATTCAGTCGTCACTTGTGCTGATTAACGGGGCTCAGCGGGCAGACATGCCGCTCCATCAGAAACATCTCTATATGCACAGTAGGGCGCAGATTCTAGAGATTATTTTATAACATCTTAGTTCTGATAGTAAGTGAGTTAAAATCACATAATATCGGCATAGGAAAAACCAATCGTCGATCATCCCTTCAATCGCCGATATACGTTCCGATCACCAATCCGCACAAGCCTATTTTATTCTAATTATTATAATAGCTCCTGCACTCCTGCACCTTACACAACAGACATGATTCTCCTTAAGCCCGAGCCTGACTTGTCAACACCAGCTCTCGTGGTCGCCTTGAAGGCTCAGCCCCTGGGGGCTTGCAGGTTTAATCCTCTTGTTGTATCACAGAGGCAAGGATCAGGATGGATATGGGGAAGGGGGAAAAAAAATGGTGGTCACAGGTTGTAGTGCGGACTGGGAGCTCTGGGTTTCCTCACTGTTGTCTTGCCCTTCACTGAGACCACATCTGACAATGTCATTCGGCAGAAAGGTTGAAGGGAGAGACAGGTGAGCTGAGGGGAATACAAGGCTGACAGCGGTAGAGGAAGCAACAGAGACACAGTGAGCGCGAAAAGTAGAAGAGAAACTAAAAGGCCCAGACAGAAGAAAGAGAAGAGAAATAGAAAGAACGCAGGCACGCGGATAAGCAGACAGACAAACCGAGACTCTCACATGAACACAGCGGATGCACTATTTGCTCAAGTTTAATATTAGATTACCGAAAGGTCCAGTGCTTCACTTTTGAGGGGAAAGCAGCCCTTCAGTGACTTAGCTTGCCCGTTGCCTCACTGTACAGTGTGCGAGTGTGTGTGTAGGCACTGAGGCAGGAATGTCAAGTATGCACTGGAAAACAAGCAGGGGCCTCCTTTTCAGCTGGTCCGGGAGTAAGACTCTCGGCAGAGCTCCAGATTAGGGGGCGCAACAGACAGGAGATGGTTACACTTTACAGCACTGCTTGCACTCATATTTGGTGGTATTTACGAGGCCATTATGTAATAGGAGCATGCACTTCCTTGTGCTTACTTCAAAAGATTTCAGCTTATTTGGAAATTGGCTGTAAAGAGTGCTCCACAGCAAATTTTAGACTCCGCAGGCAAAGAATCCATTTAGAACATGTAATTAGCAGGTTATTGTGGCACGGGGATGTTTAGGAACAGGTTTTTTTCTGTACAGTAAACTGGAGAGCTTCCCAGGACCCTCAAGTGCGAGAGAAAGGCTCTCTCATCAGCCACCACGCTTGTCCTTTATATGAACAATACGCTTATTCTGCTTCACGTGGGAGAAAGTTCACGTCACTGGACAATAATGATCCGATTCACTGCACCAAAACAGCAGCAGTGAATTGATCAAACCTTTCTAGGAGTGAATACATTTTCAAAGTGCACTTAAGAGTCCCAGCCACCCCCACATAGCAGTCTATTTAAATGCACTGCTAAGCCCCTGATGCACGTTCTCAGCCTTTGCTCTGTTGCACAAGTCAGCAAACATACAACCTAGCAGAACCAAGCCAAAGAGTGCGTGTGCGCATGTTTGAAAGACACAACCGCGCACAATGAGCAATCCATCCACGTACATCTAAGCAGACGACTCAAACATTCATGACATCCAGTTGTAACGCTATCCTCCATCTTTAATGGTGGCCTTGTAATGTTGCTCTTTCGAGTCATTCATCTCGCCGCGGCAGCAGAGGTTTATGGCTCACGGGCTACAACTAATCTCCAGATTCACCCAAACATGAAAACATATCTGTCTGGCCTCCTGTCTCCGGGTCTCTGCCATCCCACGGGGGGCTACAGCAGCTCTGTCAAGGCCCAGGGCCCTCGCACTTTGTCCCTGTCTCGCCACACTCCCACCCCTCTCCCCGCTCTCCCTCCTCCTACTCCTTCAGGCAAGGCCAGCTAGGAAGAAGACCACACAGCAGACTGAAGGCAGGCAGACTCTGGCCTCGACTCAGCTGTTTCCTTTTGTTTTTAAAACCCTTTGAGAATCCGTCCGGATACATGTACAAGCCAGTTATGTCATTGTGGCTATAAGCATCTTTAAGGCGAACCTTCGAGGATATTTCTGTGAAACAAGACATGTCATACTGGAAGACGGCTTATTTTAGGGGAGTGACTGATCCAGCTTGTAATCTCAGGGAATTACTGGTTTTATTATTAACATGGAGCGCTGCACGTTACAGACTATGAAGACTTACTTAACAGCTAAATGTGTCGGAATTGTGATAGTAAGGGAGGGCCCGTCAGGGGATGATACCTTGTTTGGAGTGTGATTGTGTGAAACAGTATAAAGGCGGGGGCGTGGGGGCCTCTCAAGGTCTTTCTAATCAGACAGTGAGTGAGCGCAGGGCAGCCCGCTGGCTCCACTGTGCAAAGCCACAGACACAAACACATTCAGGGCCACCACATCTTCCCCTCGGTGACACATCTCGGAGAAGGAAAACAATCTGGCCTCTCACACAATCCCGTGGATCATCCGCTCATTAAGTCACTGTGCTTTGGAGAAAAAAAAGGAGCCGTTTCCCATCAAAAAGGACGAGTCTCCACTTTGCCCATTTTTAAGAAGATATGAGTAAAAGTATTCCAAAATAAACCGACTCAAAATAACTTCCTTTGTGGCGATTGAGAATCTGTTTGGTCATGTTTTTTTTTGTTGAATTTTAAAATAGGCAAAACAGCAGTGTCTTACAAACAGAATAGCCGTAGAGAAACCCAATATGTTTACGTGAAAAACTGGCTTTTAAATCATATGGTTTGCCACATTCTTTAGAAAGAAAATAAACATTCTGTCCCACTGGCAGGTTCTTGAGAAGTGAGGAAAAGAGGTTTATTTTGCCAATCCCTTAAGAGCATAGGAGCTGTGCTTTTAGAAGAGAGGGGACAGGGGGGAGGACTTGGTGACTAAATAGGATTCAGGAGAAAGACTGGGTGACCACAGACCTCAGCAACCCTTCACGATGCTGAGGAGGCGGGGGTGGTACTATCGTGCTCTGCCGAGCTGCCAGAGCCCAGAGAGATAAGCAAATTACATATGGAAAGCAAGGAGAGACACAGAGGCGTTAATCGTCACCCACAGATCAAATCTAATCAATTAGAGGTGGCCAGCTGGCACTGGAGCGGAGGCATGTCAGCAGCAAATCCTTCTAACAGACCCATCCATCTAGCCGTCCGTCCATTCATCCGGCAGCTCCTTCTCTCCTTTACAGAGGGAATGTGTAGGGGAGAGAAGGACCTATGTTTGTGGAGGGGAGACTGAAGGTGAACAGTTCTGGTGGATGAATGACAGGAAGACGACAAGTAAACACTAGAGCAGCATGAAACTGCATCTTTATTTTATCTAGTTCAACGGGCCCGACTTTACACAGTCAAAGAAGTGAGCATTTACCAGGCAGTGAGCATCTAATGAAAGATACAATCTTCATTTTCCTTTTGTATGAGTCCGACTATAAGCCAGTGCTCTGTCTCTGCTGCACCAATGTCGACAACTATTTTTAATCTGCTTCTTGCAAGTTCCTCAACTTATTGTAAGGGCAATACTAAATCACTGCGTACCCCTTTAAGTGCTGGTGGCTCCTGCTTTTTCTTATAGTTTTTACTTTTTTTCATCAACACATCTTACCTCAAATTGTGAGAAATACTATAGCTATTGTTTATGTCCAGTTCAGTCATAAAAATGCCAGTAAACTGCAGAGTGCGTCTCCTGCGTAGTTCCTGCACTGTTGTTGATGAAACTAGGCGGCATTAAAGGAAGCGAGGCCAGGGTCTGGTCTGGCTGAGAGTTACTTCAGTCGACTTTGCATTCAACACTTGTCAGAGTTGAGAGCACTGTAGTGGCGAGCAGAAATGATCGTGATGACTGTGTTGGTTTGCTCTGCCTTCCTTTTCATCACTGCTTCTCCCCACTTCCCTTACAATTAGAAAGTGCTGTAATGTTTTTGTCTATTTCTCAACTGTAAAATGTCCTACTCAGTGCATACTATATCTTTTTCACTATTCTTTAATAACTAAATTTAGGGTATCGTTATCAAATTTTTATACAGTTAAAAAGATAAATATCAATCAGCAAATCAGATTATCTTAACTCAAATATCGGCATCGGGCTCAAACATCTAGTATCGGTCACTCTGGTGAGCACTAATAACTTTCCAAAATCAATTAGTACAATACAGCATTGTCACAAAATGATCCTCTCTCTTTTGTCTCTCTCTCTCTCTCTCTTGCAGGCCCAGTTTGTCTGCACCTCTGCAATGACAGGAAGCGGTGGAAGTTGGGGAGTTGAAAGATTCTGTTTTTTTTTCCCCCCAGGATCATTCACTTGCCTGGCAACAGGCCAAGCAGGACAAACTAACACAACACCACAAAGAGCGGGGGAGTGGGTTCCACCTGCCCCGGCGACCACAGACAGCGCTGAGCTTCACAGGGAGTTCTGGCTGAATCCTGTCTGCTGTCTGTTTCTTATCCGCCCCTCCAGCACTACTGTAGCCCGACAAAAAAAATACTCCAAAGAGCTGCTAATGCAAATGTAAATGGCTGTGAGTGACATGTGTGTTTATTTTGGCCCATGTGATTTGACAAGCATGAAATTAATTCAAAAAGGGTTGGTAAAGGCAGGCAGCAACACAGAAAACAACCATTTTCTCGCCCTGATGGGGGCTTTTGAGGTATGTCAGTTCCGACCCACAAACCATTTAACCGTCCTGCATGTGGGGCTCTGAAGTTGTAAACTGTGTTAGTGTGCTTCCATTCTCACTTTCCTTTCCTTCACATGGCGCATCACACATAGCATTCACACTCACACAGGCTCTCGCTCACACAGTGGTCCCCACGGCGGGGCGACTGGGGGCAACAGACTGATCCTCCGCAGATATGACCTAGTTTCTATTCAAGCCCGTCTCTCTTTGTTCACTCCGTGGTGGAGGAGGCTGCTGCAGCCTGTGGAACAAAGAACACAAGAAGGACTTGGAGCCTTCAAACAAGCTGACCCTGCCTAGATACTACTAAAAATGGCTCATGAGGAGCAGTGCCACTTGGACTCCCACTGTCTGGAAATCTCCTCTTTTTTCTACTTTGATCTACCTCCGCTGCAGACGAGGGAGGATAAGCCCCAGTTCCTGCAGCCTGCCATCCATTCTCTCATTCTCCTGGGTCAGAGGGATGAGAATGATATCATGTAGGTGGGAGGAGGCCTGAGTTATCAATCTAGGGACAGCAGGGAAAGGGGCAGGGAGAGAATTTATTTTATGTTTTTGTCGGGAAGCATCAGGAAGTATGGATCCCGACAGGGCTTCGTCACTTTATACAGATACCAAACCCCTTGCAGAGATTATCCGCCTAAAAGCATTAGTTTTGGGTGTAGTAATACCTTAACACACATTCCTGTCGTACAAGGTCATCAGCAAGTTGAAAAACAAAAGCGACAGCAGCGCTACAAAACTACAAGCAGTTGTGTTTGGCATTTCCTTGTATTGAATGTACCCGTAGACTCTCAATTACAGACCCCCCC
>NTHP01000290.1:10578-34163 GCA_003416845.1 Oplegnathus fasciatus | reverse complement strand
CCCCCCATTTAACAATGAAGCTGCGAACACACCATTTAGTCTTTAATGAACCCAACTGCAACAGCCGCCCCTCACAAAATGCACATCTGCACGAGCCAGACAAATTATGCTCCAAGGGCAACAGAACAAGATTATTAATAAGCACCTGCGACTGTTGCTGCTTTTGTCAAATCTGGCAAATGAGGCACAAAACTGTTTGAGGTAGGGTGGTGTAGGGGCTGATGAATGAATGCAGCTCTGCAAGAGACGGCGAGTGAAGGACATGCAATCTCTGAACACCCAATCTGAACAGAACAGAAACAGAATCTGATGGGGACAAGGGCAGTTATGGAAGAAAAGGAACAGGATGGAAGGCACAACTGAAATTGCAAAGAAGGACAAAACCAATGGTGCTCATGAGAGTCAGTACTCCAAATCCAAAGAAAGAAGTCAGCTGTGTTGCGTTCGGTGCCCCTACAAGCTTTGGCATGGTGACTGATTTTGCGTTGATTATTCTCTTAAACTACCAAAGAATGCACAAAAGCAAAACTGATCACATGAAGCAGATACTGGAAAGACGCCATTTTTAAAAAGAGTAAAGTAGCAGCTTACCTGCATGTGTTCTGTTGAGCTGCTGCTCAGCTCGTCCCCAGACTCGGAGTCGTTGTGGAGCTTGTTCAGCCCCTCTCCTGGCAGGTCGCTTGGTGGGGAGGTCTTGTCACTGTCTGGACTTTTGTTGTGGTTGTTGCCCACTTTGAGTGGAGGCGAGTCCGCCCGTGTCCTTGGCAACGTGGAATTGTTGGCGTGGTGATGGTTGTTGTTGTTGTGAAGAAGTACCAGTTCAGCTACCACCTTGCAGTGATGGGGACTCCCCACGTTTTGGTTAGCATCCTTGGGCAGAGCCGGGGGTGTGACGCGATCAGAGGACGGCGACGGGGTGGAGGAAGGCGACGGACGCCCAAAGCTGGACATTTCCGGCTGGGGTCTGTTGAGGTTTTCATTGGATGCCCTGCAGATATCCAAAACAGTGGGCTTGGCCCTCAAGCTGGGCTTCTGGGGGGGCATGAGTGCCCGACGCACCTCCCTGACATACTGCGCCGGCACGTAAAAGGCCTTTGTGCCCTCCTCCTTCCTCACCTGCCACCAGTCCTCATTGGTCTTCTTCACCAGCATGTACCACTCTCCCTGGCGGATGGTCACCATCTTGTCTTTGGCCTTGTACTCGTAGTCGTACTCCACCTCGATGTAGACCTGGCCCGGGGAGATGGGCAGCCCCTCTCTGTCAGCCATGACTGCCAGAACAAGCGCTTGAACTCTGACCTCAGCTGCTCAGCGACCCAGGCCTGGAAGGCTCCTCATGTCTGACTGGGGGAACTGCTGGGCTGCAGGACATAAGATTGACAGGGGAAGTTTTTTTTTTTCGATTAAATGTCACAAGCTATATTCTTAAGGCACAAGACCTTTAGCGAGCTCAGACACATGAACATACACCCACCAAACCACACAAACATGCTCCCATTTCATCGTATAAACCTCCCAGCCTGTCACACCCCGCCTTATTACTCACCTGATTACCACGACCACAAAGTGCTACTGCTGTAACACACTCACATTATGACATGATTTACTTCCAGACAGACAAACTCCATTGGTGAGTCTAGTAAAGGCCACCACAAGGCAACTCCTCCCTCATCATCTAAAACCACAACAGACAGTCAACACTGATTGCTCTGGTATCCGATACCACTGCTAAGCATATCCAGCCTGGTAACCTGATCACCCTCTGTGGCACTAAAGGTGATGACAACATGACCCTACACACTGATCCCGCATGCGATCCAATGACTACAATGACTCCCCGGAGCTTACATTCCCTCAGAGACTGCATCCCAAAATAAAGTGTGTGTCATTTCACAGAGTCCTGCTCTTCAGTTTTGCATCATTACACATTAATGCAGCTAGAAGAGTCAGAAACCTTTAAAAAGCTGGGGGTGATCTTCTCGATATATCAGTGTGTGAGTCAGAGGACAGCTGGGCCCTCTCCACTCCTGCAGGGTTTGTTTTGGGACGAGGCCTGTCATTGATCCGTCTGTCAGAGAGTCTCCCTTCATCGGTTAACCTAAATAAATACCGGGGCGCTCCCGCACCAGAGGAGCTGCTACTGAGCCGCGGCTCCCCTCGTATCAGATTCTCCTTCTTCCTCCCTGAAATAGCAACCGCCGTGGACTGACATCCTGGAAGTGCAGGCGGTAAAAGCAGGTGCTTTTAGTGAGGCGTGAGAACACACCGCTTAATCTATAAGGGGCCCATTCTTATGTAAAGGAATATGTACACACACTCTGAAGCTCAGACTGACAGCTACACACCCAGAATAGATTTACAGTGGCGAGAGCCGTCTGGGCCACGAGTGGAAGCCCACGAGCGGCGGGCTGCACGTTCATAAAGGGGTTGAATAGTTTCTGTTTTATCTGTTTCAACACCATGTAGCACACACACAATGTACCGTCACGCCAGGGCTGTTAGTGTGTGCGCCTGACAGCCTGTCCCAATACAAGCTTCAGCCATGATGTCAACACACACACGTCCAAGCCTTTATGAATGACTGTCTCTCAAGGAACAGTCACTCTCTGTTTTAATTTGCGCGAGTATTTAAAGTGAGCGTTGAGAATCAGTCACAAACCCTCGTATCGATCCACCTCTAACGCCACGCAGACACAGTCTACAGTTCACACCATCGCCAGAGGTGCCAGGGACGTGGTTAGGAGTCTGTCAGAGCTTCGAGTCACGCACATGATAACGGCACTATCAATGATGTTGCGTGACAGCCACCGTCCCGACCTCTTCACAGTGAGTTCACAGTGCTGCTGCGCTGACATAAATATGCTCTGGTGTGGGTTTTAGCTGTGTGTGTACTGTACTCTACGATAAGAGATAAAACTAAATATAAGAGGTAAAAAATAGGTGACATGATGGTGCCGGAGTGTGAGAATGTCACGCTGTTAGTTTGTCCAAAGATAACTCTATCTGTTGGAGCACCAGCAACTGTCCTCTTCATGCCATTATCATCTGAAGTTGGAGACACTTATCCAAAAGATTAAGGCTTCCAAATATACACCAGTATAACCAAAACCGTTTCCCAGACTGTGTCAAAGAGCTGATTACTAAACTGGCGAGCTGGAAAAGGCTAAATGAGCAAAATGAAATTAAATGATCAGATGTTGAGTAACTTTAATTGTCTTTCTGCAGGCACATCGAAACCCTGAGAAACCTCAAAAACCAGACAAAAGCTGGCTGGAGAGATCAAGCATGACATCACTCACCTTCGCAGGGTCGCTACGACAAAAACTCCACAGACACAATACAGAAGAAATTTCCAACTCCACCCCCCCCTCTCTCTCTTTCAACTGCTGTGGTGTGGTCTCAGAGTTCTGGAGTAAAGTGGAGTCTCTGATGGCCAACTTGTTGCTCCGTGGAGACCCACGGGTTGGCACAGCTATGACTGACCTTTTTTTTCTGTCTATTTGGGAATCGATCACTTTGTCCCAAGGTGCCAATAACAGTGTGTCTTATGATGATAACTGTATGTTACGTGTTAATGTTATAGCCAGACATTACCACGCTCCCATAACAGAACTATTAAATTGCTCTAAATTAATTAACCAACTTTTTAAAACAATAATTCACCTGATCTTTCATGCCATTGATTACACAGATGTTGTTGCTGTTGTTTCCAGATGTGCACATTTTATTCTATTTCATCTGAAGACAGATACATAATTCTATAGAAAACCTCAACCAATAACAAAAATCTGATGACAGATCATGACTACTCCAGTAGAAATGTTAATAAAAATGTTTGAGCCTCTTGCCTACATGGCTCTGTACTGAAACACTCCTACTGTAGAACAGGAACATGGAGAAATCAGTGTCTTTTAATGAAAAATACACTTCTGTAAATTGCATTATGGCGAGGCACTTTAACATGGCACTCAAACCTAGCACCCAATCAGGGGTGGAGCTGGCAGAAAATCAAGGTATGCATCCGCACAGAGATCACGACCTGCGCTTTTGTCTGCATACATCTGCAGACCAGCCACTGAAGCAGCAAAACACCCCGAGACTCGGACTGCCTTTGTCCCTGTGCTTCATTCAAAACAGATGTGGCCGAGCAGCATCCACTCCAACATGTGCTGCTGCTGCTGCTGCTGCATTTCACTCCATCTATGCGGGTTATTTGCTGCGTGTTTTTGGATGTGCACTGCATGAAAACAGCGCTCTTTTGTAATTCTGCACTGTAAAAAGCCCTGAAAACAAGCAGCTTGGGTCTATAAAATGTGGGGGCTTAGCGACCAGAGCATGCCTGGGGCGGGTGGCGGTGGTGAGGAGGGGGGGCCATAGGTGGGGGGCAGGGTCCCTTCAGCCCCGCACAGACTGCAGAAATACAACACAAAGGAGTTTAATCCATGTGCATTCATAACAAAGGACTCTGACTCGACATCACCAAGGATTCCCAGGAGCGAGGGAAGGGCAGGGACGTGCCTGCCGGAGAAAGCCCCCCTCTGAACGGGGACAAACAGCCAAACTCACTGCGAGAAAATAAGCCCAACAAATCTGCCATACACGCTGATGCTATCACGTGGAATGCTTAATTACCCAGCTGGTAAAATGTGTCCAAGAAACACGAGCTAAAAAACAATGTTCCCGTTCAGGCTATTTTTACCGGCGGGAGACATTTTTGTGACAATTTCCAGAGGCTTCGTGTCTGGACAAAAGCACTGCAGGTTCACAAACCCTCCGATCTGCAACAGCGTGCATAGCAACAAAGTAACTCCGACAGAAGCCAATAGCCTGCCGCTGACCAGGCGACGGGAAAGCCTCACACAAACCTGAAACACACTCACCTTCACAAACTCCGGTGGGCTCTCCCTGTGTTCTGCGGCCACCGTGGAGGTAGTTTACGAGGAACTTTTCCCACCTATTTCAGTGTCGGCTGCTCCGCCTGAGTCCGCAGCAGACCTCCACTCAGTCGGTCTGTTCGCAATCCCCCGCCTCTCTGCGCGCTGTCAAGTTTCCGTTCAGGAAACACGCGGCATATCCGGTCTCAACCTTCAAAGTAAAGCTGATGAACCTGTAATGTTTGGGGGCTCGGAATTAAGGCAGAGCAGCTGATAATAATGAATGAAATACATAAAATAGCTGTGTAGCAGTTTTCAATTATTTCCTCGCTTTGATGACACTTTGGTCATAATTTTCCCTATATATTATTAAAGTATGGTGAAGGGGAATGTGTGTGGTGGGGTCTGTTGCTGCTAATTATTATCATTTTGAATTGAATGAAAGCATGAAAAAGTCTCAAAATGGATATCCAAACAATCATTACCAAGTACATGTTAGGTATATCCTGTGTTATTTTATACACTGAAATCTCCCCCAGACTATCCATTCGTTCACACTGGGTAAGCTTTGCTCAAATGATCAAATTCACTACAAGAATTATAGTCTTATCCCAGATACAAGCATATAAACCGAGTCAAACACACATATCCATGGCCATTTAAAAGGTGTCTACAACTTTCATCATGACAGATTTAAACAGTGCAGGCAAATCTGTCACCAAAGACCGTTGAATGCATCTCCAAAGCCTGGTGTCATCCAGTATAATGGTATTATAATTAATTTTAAAGTTGATGTCTCCATATGTGATGAAACGTTTTCAATGCACCCATGTCTTATTTTGGCAATAGTTTTAGTTTTATTTTGAAGGCAGGTTCGACTAAATTCCGCTCCTGGTCAGCGTGTTTCCGTGTAGCTTGACGCAGCTGTGGTCTTTAACCCAGCAGACGCTGGGCTGTCGCTCCCACCCCACCCGTCGGTAAGCAATGATAGACGGCGTGCAGAGCTCCGCAGCCGGCCTGTCCCTTCCAGGTTCAACACCTCAGTGTCCGGTGCTTCCCAACCTGGGGCCAACGGACACTCGGAGGTCCAAAGAACCCCCTGTTAAATCTGGAATTGTTTAAATTTCACTTTTAATCCCTAAAAAATAGCATTGCAATTATAACAATGAGTATTTAAAAACATAGCATTTCCATTTTCATATTGTTATGTTATATTCTTAAAGCCATGCAACATAATTAAAATGTGTAGGATAAACATGCAGAGCTCTGTCTGGCAATCACAGCAGGGGAGTTTCACTATCCAGGCAGGATCATGAATGATTTAGTTGCTTGGATGATCCAGGAACACAGCGAGTCCTCCATGGAGAACTCTCAGACTATAGAGGGACTGAAATGAGCCTCGGGCAATAAAACAACTTCAGTTTGCATTATTTTTTAGAATAATGTATGAGCGTCCACACAGTAATCTAATCACATCACCTCTCATTGTGTATTAGCATATTTGTGTAAAAGCACACCCTGTTGGTGTGAGGAGGGAAGTGACAGACATGAGCATCCTTCATTTCACTGACTGCAAGTGTTGTTGGGTGACATTTAAGAACTGGTACTGTGCATGTTTTGAAATTGATCACCAAACCACCATATGGAGCTCATTATTTACTCATGCATTTGTCAGGATGTCACAGGGAATTCATTCAATTCATGAATTCATTCTCTGGACAACACCTTAGACCCATAATCTGCTCCCTCGGTGAAAAAACAACAGCTGACTCTATTCAAATCCTCTCATGTTAGGCAAATAAATAAACAACAACAAGCGTTCCAATTGAAATTTATTGTCTATTACAAGAGTAGAAACTTGACTTGAGGTTCAAGTCTACAGAAAACTCTTGAGGCACTTACACAACTGTTTCTATGACTGCTCATCATTAAGTCATCAATAATTCCTCCAGTGGTGTGTTCATTTCATGAAAGTGAATAATAATAATAAGCATTTCAGCAAAACATTTAAAAGGGCCTTTAGTTTAAGGGATAATTCAGAAGTTTTTAGTCAAGTCACTGTTCCTTCAGAAGCTTTAACTTTATCTTCTGCACAGTAACAGGGTGTCACTGCACCTGTTCAGTGTAAGTCAGGAGTGCTAATGAGGCGACTGCAGCAGAGCTGACAGACTTTCAGAGTCAATCATACACTTCTCCGCTGTAAATTCAAGCTTTTCCAGCTCGGTCTGGATACATTAGCTACATTTAAACAAAACAGAATGAGTGACTTACCAAACAAGGTAAACATAAATAAGATGCGTATCCACCTGCTCCCTGAGCCAGAGACGAGTGTTGCTCCTGTGTCGAATAATCTCTGGGAAGCTGAGGAGTTTAATGGCTTTTTGAGATGGCTTTTGAGAGCCAGTCAGAGCATAATTGCATAATTTTGAACCACTAAGATGTGGTTAAATATACATTGAATGGTAAAGACAGCCTGCACACAACAATAATGCATATTCCTCTGCCCCCACGCTCTCCACGGCAACAGACACAGTGAGGCAAGACAGGTGCTCCAATGCAAACTTACGTACATTCATGTTGGCACAGTTTAGGCTAATATCTTAGTAAGTTGCTGTTATCAAAGCAACTTGTTGCATGATGTGTTGATTTTAAGGCAGTAATGTGTTCTGGTTTCTTAAGGACTGCACAGTACAGGCCATACTTATATACAGTATATACATGCTTTGGGAGAATGGTGCAGAGGTTCCAGGTGAAAGTTCAATATTTTGGAATGAAAACTTCTCTGGGTCTGGAGTCTTGGCTTGTTGTGTGGGTGACTGTGCTCCATCCTCAGGAGCTGTAGGGGGGAAACAGAAGAGATGTTATCTTGTCTTACCTGAAGAAGGAACACATTAGAATATCTCAAGGAAATTGAATCGAACGCAACTGGATTTTTGGTTTGTCTGTGAAGAATTTCACCTCTCATCCAAGAGGCTTCATCAGTTCGTGCTTGTTTGACCAGGCTAGACTGGTCCTATAACGTCTTCACAGACATAAACCAAAAATCCAGTTGCGTTCGATTCAGTTTCCTTGAGATAACTATGACCTGGATGAATGAGAATATTCACAGGCTTAACACATTAGAATAAAAATACAAAAACTATTTAAGCACACTTATTCAGCTACTATCAAGCTGCCACCAAACACAATACAGACTCTGAAGAGTGTGTATTCTTCTCTGACCTGACGTTTCCTCCTCCCTTGATGCCGACAGGCTGGTTGTTCTGGATGAGATTGGACCTGTTGACGCTGGGGTTCGTGAGAGAGGCTCCAGGCAGCTGGCCTGGTCTAATGGGCTTGGCTGGGTTGGATACAGAGAGATGGCATGGGTCACGTACAGAGAGCAGGTTGAGACATCACGTCTTATTCAGGGTATACATCCAGCTCTCATTTCTTTGTTTGAAATCAAAGGAATAGTTTGGCATTTTGAGAAATAAGCTTGTTTACCTTCTTTCTGAAAGTTCAAAAATACACCTACATGTTATATCTCCTTTGTTTCATCTGTACACAAGCAGAAATGACAGTGATAGTCAAAATGACAATTTGTGGTGTTAGTGAGGGTTATGTGCTGGAACTATTTCTTGATGAAAAACATGTATTTATCTACAACCCCCGGGAATTCGCTGCGCCTGCCTGTTGTTTGGCAATAAACAGTTACAGCACGTGACTTGCTGTAAAAGCACAAATCATCCTTTTACATTTTTGTTTGTGTACAAATTAAACACAATTAGGGAGCTTTAAAGGGGCTGGTACATATCTGACATTTAGACAGAGCCAAGCTAGCTGTGTCTCCTTGCTTCTAGTCTATTCAGTGCGCAGACACGACAGTTGCCTCCATGTTTTCATCTAACTCTCGGCAAGAAAGCGAATAAGTGCATTTCCCAAAATGTCAAACTGTTCATTTAATTTAAGATTTGATGCTTGTCTGTTGGCTCAAAATACTCTTTTGCTTTGAATGGTTAAAAAACCTCATAGACTGAACTGAACTTCAGAGTTTTCAGGATCTTTAGTCCTGTGCAAGATATAGCACCATACACTACGTGTGTGTATGTGTGTTCCATCCACCTATCACTGCCGAGGGTCTCCTGCCCATGTTTTTGGGCTTGATGGTGTCCTTAATACGCTCCACCTCCTGCTGGTAGCGCTTTCGGTCGCGGGCTGCATTCTCTTTGGCCTCCTTCAGGGCAGCCTCCAGGGCTTTGACCCGCTCAGCGGTGGCCCGCAGGCGCTTCTCCATTTTAGGAATCTCACCGCGGAGGTCGGCGTTATCCCGTAGCAGCTACACAGGGGAAAACAGATAACACAAAGAGTGAGAGGAGAGGGAGAAAACAGCATGTGGCCTTTAGACGCAAGATTTGGTCAAAGTCACTTCTATGTTTATTTTGGGGAGGAAGCGCTGTGGTTATTGTGCGTTTGTACATATTTTTACCTGCTTGTGAACTTGAGTGAGCTGCTCGAGGTTGTTCTCCAGGAAGCAGATCTTCTGTTTCTGAGCGGTGCTGCCTTCTGTGTCATCTGAGTCCATCTGAGCATTCTGCTCAAGCACAACACACAGCTTTATCTCTACTCTGATTTCAATGTTTTACCTCTGCACTCATTTATTAACTTAGCTGTGTACAACTGAACTGTTGCATTCAGTTCTTACAGCCTTAGTGTCTGTAATCAAAACCCCTGAATCCAAAGCATCCCATCTGTGGCTAAATGAGACGACAAGTAGTAGATTTTGGATTGGTAACAGCACCATGGCATATTCTGTGTCTTCCAGGAAAGCCTGCTTTGCCTTTGTTTATCTCGTCAAGCCTCGGGCTGAGCGCTGGAGATGAACGCCACGCCGAGGGCCCGGGTCCCTAATTTACAGCTGCTACCTTTGAAGAATCAGATGGCCTACTTATCGCAGACACTTTCTGTTGTGTTCCCTGGATTCATTAAAATTTCATCACCGTGCAAATTAAATGGAGTGCAGCCGGTGCATGAGCGAAATACGGATCTGTTTGTTTCATTCCAGGTGAATGCCGTGGTGGGGGCACCAAGAGCACATGTGATATTACAACTGGATAGGAGATGAAATCACACACAAAACCACACCCACAGGATGACAGGGCGCTTCCACAGTCTTGCAGAGTGTGCACAGTGTCGGGACTTTTACCTTTTTGACTCTAGTGGACAGGTCTTGGACAAAAAGCCTTCTGAGGTTGTGGAGTGTCTGCAGCTCTCGGGCCTGTGTGAAGGCGAGGACACCCAGTTTAGAGCAAAACACAGACGTTAAAGGGTTCACTCAAATTGCACCCAAATGTTGTCCAGGTTTTGAGATATCCTCCCCTGAGAGTTCTGCCTCAACCGTGATACAAGTGCAGTGAATAGAATTTCATTTGTGGTGCTCATGGCTCAAGAATGTCCGAGCATAATTTAGGTATCAGATGGCATTATCCCCTCCCCTGGTGCTCGTCATTTTAGAGAAAGCAGTCATTCAGTTACCCATCTCCAGAGTGTTGGTATAGAAAAAGGTGGTACCTGCTGCTACAGAGCAAGGCTTTTTGGATTTAGTTCATGTAACTGAAGAATTCGACCTGTTTTCTGTAACAATTTGTAGATAGTTTTCTCTATATTATTACAATGACTCCTGATGGTTGTGCTGGTATTGGTTAGTAATAATCATTTTACAGTTGCTAGTAGTATGTCGTTTTTTAGATTTAGATTCGGGACACAGCTTCAATCCTGACGCTTAATAACCATTGCACACTGAAGAAGGCATGCCCAGTCCGTTTGTGCATTTTGCTCATTTGTGCTGGACACAGAAACTGATAATGATAATTAAAAGAAGATCCTGATAGATTTTTTTTTTTGGACTTGCTGGAGCTCACAGCATTGATTTTCTGGCATGAGATGGTGCAGTTTAATCTTTTAAATGTCACTTTGTCAATTCTAAAATTGCAAAAATGAAATGAAATTCCTCCATTGTATTTAAAATCAAATCAAAAGGGACATGCCAATAACTGACCACAGTCTCCTCCAGTCCCTTCAGGTCCTGCCTGGCCTGCTCCCGCCTGTCCTGCAGCACCCTGCAGAATGTAAAATGGATGTTACTTCATGCACATGGTATAACAGGAAACAGGCTGCAGTAGGCTTCATAGAGGCATTACGTGAGCTCTTGCAGCTGGCGGCTCTTCTCCTGGTCGGCAGCCTTGAGCTTCTCGTGCTCCACCCTCAGCCTCTCCTGCTCCAGCATGATCTTCTGGTTCAGGCTGCACAGACGTCAGTAACGTATCAGTACTTGGTCACATTCAGAGAGAGAGAGAAGTGTTTGCGGTGTTGCGTCTTACTCCTGCAGCTCCGTGATGAGTTTCTCCTTGTTGTCCAGCTCGTCTCTCAGGCTGCCGATCTGTTTCTGGTGGGTCTCCCTGTGAGACTGGATCTGCTTCTCCACGGCTTCCTGAAGACACACAAGTCACAATTTGTACCGTGGAGACAACACATGTAAGGGACAGCTTAGGGGTACAGTACCTTGACTTCATTGGCAGACTGGATCTCATTCTCCTTCTCCATGGTGTTGACTTTCTCTGGAAGGAGACAAAAAAATCACAAACGTGACATTGATTTGTGAATACTGCCACAGCTGCTGCAACCTTTAATGGTCCCAACAAGGAAAAAGCAAAGAAAAAAGCGATTTTTTATTTAACTATTTTTTTTACAACTGGCTTCATCATTTAAATTTTTAATTTTGAGCCTTCATCAAACAGTAGAGAAGTCCAATTACAGTAAAAGAACACATCCACTTAGATTTATCTCCGCTAAAGTGAAATAAAGGGTGTCTGTTTAATGATACATCTCTTTTTACGGACAAGAGCAATGTCTAAAATGCAATAAATAAATCATTTTACAGGAACCTGAAACAACATTAAATAATATACATAAGATTAAAATAACAAAAAGTCATATAAAATGCAGTTCAGTCTTTGTAGAACTGGATCAGACTTGCTCATCTGTGTTTTGGTGCAACAGCACAACAGTTTTTGGGTGACTGATCCTATTTTTGTGGCATCCCACAAACCATCAGTGGCTTATATTGAACAAGAAAACAGTGTATTTCCTATACAGTTGGATGACACTGATGATTAACAATAATAATTTTAACAAATATACAATGGAATAACATTGGATTTATCATATTGACAACAATTTACAATAAGAAAACTTACAATTTCATAGAAATATTGAGCCTTTGTGAAGAGCAATACTACCTTTACCAATGATGGATTTTTTTAAAAGATTGGTCGAGCACGTTTTTAAAAAATGTTTTGGGCGGTATTCATTTACAACTTTTTGCTTTTTTGCCAAGAGTAATTTTTCTGAAGCTTACTTCCTGGAGGAAAGACATCTGAACAGGTCTGGTTCTGAAAAACTGCAGTGCACCCTGGGTATCTTTTGGGCCTAACATACTTAAATCAAGTGTTAGAGATGGCTCAGTCAGGTTGAGTTAAGTACAACTTGTGTTTCAATGAGAAAACGCTGGATTTGTTACATGACAGCATAAGAAGTTGTACTCACCTTGGGCTTTGATTCTGACTATTTCCTCATTGAGAGAGTCCACATTCTCCTCCAGCTGTCTCTTCTTCTGCTCCACATTCTGGAGGGAGTCTGTCAGGGACTTGATCTTAGCTTCAAGCTGGACACCAGCAGGAAAATGAAAGAGACATGAAAACCATTATAATGTGTGACGGCTCCTTTTAAACCCACAACAAACAGTGTTAGCCACGGAAAAACCCATCAGCTTGTTAAGCTGCTGTTTGATTGATAATCACATCTGCCATTTTAATTAAGCACCGCGTTTCTCACTATGGTGACGGTACCCATGATGCCGAAGGCAGAGCGGTGGTAAGCAGCAGTTACCTGGGAGATGCGGAGCTGGCAGTCAGTCAGCTCCATCTCCGTCTCCTCCATCTTCTGGGTTCTCTCAGCCTGGGTGCTCTCCAGCTGTTTGCTACGCTTGACCATGGTCTTCACCTCTGACTTCATCTTACTGATGTACAGACGGGCCACAGTGAACTCTTCATCAATGAGACCACTGCTCTCTTGTTGCTGAGACATCAGAAAAACATTGTAATGAAGCCTTGGAAGATGAGCCTCGTTTTGTTTTATAAGTAACAGCAAGTAACATTTTCTTTAAAATGAACAAAATACCGATACCAAATATAAGAGACATTGAAGGACTACCATTCTAATAGGCAGAGAGGAGCTCTAGCATAGCGTAAGGTTAAACTCCCACTCTGAACTTCAGCACTGTAAGACAATTGCCATTAGCAAACTATCGGTATTGTATGTTTCCACAAGAGACACTCGACCTTTCCCTTCCGGTGAGGCATGGAGTCTAAAATAGACTGGGCATGACTTTAACCCTACAGCTGGGAATACACTAGAAACTAAAACCTCTGCAAAATGAATCACACAGCGCTGCAAACAAGTGTCAGTATACTCACTTGTGCTTGAAGTGTGTTTATAATAAAACTCTACAGGAGATGAGTTTTACTATTGGACAAAAGGAGACACTCCATACCATACTCGCATGATCATATTTCTCCGCACGACTAGAACATCTAACGATCAACTGATCCACAGAAAGTTTGCAGGCAACGATTTTGAGTCATTTATCAAGCAAAAGTGCAGAAGAGCTGCTGGATCCAGCTTTTCCTAATGTGAGGATTTGCTGCTCTTCTGACTGTTGATTGGACAAAACAAGGAATCTGAAGATGTTGCCTTGAGCTGTGGGGTATTACCGACAATTTATAGACTCAATAATTCCTAAACAAACTAAGTGATTAATCGTGGAGCTGAAATCAATTAGTAGATCAGACAAAAATGCAAAACATCAGCTGGTTTCAGCTTCTTAATT
This sequence comes from Oplegnathus fasciatus, assembly GCA_003416845.1. NCBI lineage: Eukaryota > Metazoa > Chordata > Actinopteri > Centrarchiformes > Oplegnathidae > Oplegnathus > Oplegnathus fasciatus. The sequence goes on along the minus strand of NTHP01000290.1, from coordinate 20,363 downwards.
GTGAGGATGGTTTCTTTTCTTTGTTTTCAGTGATAATAAACTGAATATTGTGGGGGGTTTGGGGGCTGTTGGTCAGACAAAAAGATAAAATGTAATAAAGACACCTGGGTTGGAAACTTGAGAAGGGGCATTTTCCACTATTTCTGACAGTGTGTAAACTAAATGAATGTACTAAATTAACTAAAGATTAAATGACGGCAGAAATAACTGTTCGCTGCAGCCCTACACACATCCATCCCCAATTTGAGCATCACCTGGATACTTGGTGATGATGAGTGGATTGCAAACGAGCAGACCAAAGGACATTCAAATTTTACATTACAGGAACACAATGCAAACAAAGACAATAAACTGGTCGGTATTGTCACTGAAAGCCACTGTTGCTCTGCCAAAATGGCAATTCATTCGTGGTTTCTAGTACATTTCTGAATCTGAAACAGAACGTCATCACCAGGACTAGTAACCTTGATGTCGTTGCTTCCCACGGCAATGCCTATCTCAGCCAGGTCTTTGAGTAACGATGACATCATCTCGGTGACCCTCTTCTTCTGGTGGTTGGTCATCTCCTTCAGCTTCTGGAGTTCTGAGTCAATGGAGGCCAAGGAGCTCTGGTGGCGGATGATAAATGATAAATGAATACAAACCTTACGAGGTGATCATGTATACTCAGCGTCACAACTTCCAGTGGATTCAGATAAAATTAAAGGTACCGATTTCTCGTTCAGCTCCTCGCTGAGAGCCTCAAACTCTTTTGCTTTGTCCTCAACTTCCTGACTCTTCTGGTCGTAGTTGACGGCCAGTTCCTCCAGGGCCTGCAGCACCTCCTTCACCTCCTCCTTGGAGGCTTCGTTCTCTGCCAGCAGCCGGTTTAGTTCTGTTTGCAGGGTGTCGTGATCACGGCGGGAGGAGGATAAGAGCTACGGGTGAAGATAGGGAGCGGAGATAAGACAGCGATGTTTAGTCTAGGAAGGGGGTGAAAAGGGAGGAAAGTCTGAAATTCACAACAGGATCTACAAAATACATTTCTGTCCAGCTATAAAACCTCGATCTGTAATGTTCCACTTGTTGCTTGCTTGAGGAGTTACAGTCTGACCTCTCCTGCGGGGCTATTAACGGTCTGCTATCAGCTGGCAGACTGGGTTTGTGCTAACAGGAACGGCTGGAGGGCCGAGATGCGGTGGGGGAGTTGGGAAGGGAGGGGAGGGNNGGGTTGTGTCACCTCCTCCTGGTCCAACATCTGTTGATTCAGCTTCTCCACCAACTGAGACTGCTGGTTGATCTCTTCGTCCTGGAGGACAGGAAGGATGGTGGAGAGGTGAGAGTAAAAGAGAAATAATGTATATTTCATGTTTCCACTACAACCACAAACACTACTGAACAACAGCCAATCACGCCATCTGCTGACCAACAGAAATACTACATGTAAGAAGGACCAAACTTTGAAAGCATGTGAGAGTATGAATAGTATAGAGACAAATTTAGTTAATGCTAGCAATATAAACAACGTTTAAATTAGATATATTATGTATAATATTACATTTCAACATGATTATATTATTCATATTATCTTAAGAGTTATACATTATTTACATTATTAATACATCAGACATAAATATGACATGATTTGGCTTTGGAGTAGACTTTGACTGTAACATTTTGCATGGCTAGTCCATGCAAAATGTTACAGTCAAAGTCTACTGAGGTGAAATCTTAATTTTGTACGATTAAACCAGTGTTCAACACAAGTTACAGTGTAATATTCATGATGAAATGGTTCAAACAAACATATTGTTTCACTAAAACCAGCTATGGCTGTAAAGCCTTTATGTGAAGCAGAACTTAACAAAAAGTCAGCTAGCCATCAGCTATGGAAACAGGCAGGTTTAATGGTCTCCCTGTAGGGGAATGGCTTTGTTTGATATATATATATGTTTTATTGCTCAATATATGATGATTAAAGGGCTACACATTTCTTGTTGTTGGATGATTAGAAAACCTTTTAGCTGTGTTTTAGGAAAGGTAGATGGCTGTGGCAGATTTTATTGAGAGTTCCTGGGAAACGTTTTTTTTTGACAATGTAATGTTTTATGTAAGAAGTTCGATTCTTTTCTAAGAAATGTTGTTTCACCATTGCAACGGTATATTTGGTGCAGAGGCAGCACAAGGTCTAGGTCACACTATGAGGTCAAGTCCCAAGTCCAAGTATGTGCCCTTCACCAAATGTATTCAAACTGTTTAAACTGTTTTTAAACCGTTTTTGTGGACCAGCAGATTCTTCACATCCAAATGTGATGATCTGAGGTATCATCTGTTGTCTGTCTGCTGGTTTGCACTGTCAAATGCATCTTTCCCTCAAATGAACACGATCAGTTGAGTCCACCCATTGTCAGGAAAATGACTGTGATTTGATTTGCTGCACACTTTTTAGAACGTAATCTTTGAGTTTGGGAAGGATATCAAGTCATTCCAAGTCAAAAGGCTAAAGCCCGAGTGAAGCCATGAGTCAATGATGTTGACTGAATGAAGTCTTTTTTGATTTTATCATTTCACCTAAAGTCACCAGATTCGTGACTCAAGTCTGACTTGAGTCTGCACTTTTGATTTGGTGTCTTTTAAGTCCATGTGGTCCATGTGATGGAGATCAATGACAATTTTCTGACTTAATTAATTAAACCACGCTTCATGCACTCAGTGTGTAAATACACTGCTACAAGCATGCTTGGTGTCTGTATGCCGCAAGCATGGAACAGAAGACCAGTGTATGGTGGATCTCTCCTCACCTTGTCATCCAGCTCTTTGTAGAGCTTGGCCATTTCTGCCTCATACTTCTGTTTCTCTGCATCTGTAAGTTTGACTCCAGGGAGGGCGCTGAGGGCAGGTGTGGGTGCTGTCTTGTCGTTGTTGAGCGCACTGTCCAGGGCCTGGACCTCTGCTTTGGCCTTTTCTTTATCAAACTGTTCCTCCGCTGGCACACTCTCTCCTGCAGGGGGCGGCAGAAAGGGACATCAGTTCCTGTCTCTGTGGGTGTCTGTTGATCCCTCTGTCAAACTTTTGTTTTAAGAGGAAGACCTGTGACAACTCTAGATTTCTCATGTCTTTAGATCAGTGTCAGGCAGACACGATCATGCACATTCTGTGAAGAGGTGGCATTGCTGATATAGAAACAAAGGATCCTTTCTTTCCAAAATAGGACCAGTGTGTTATTCCGCTCTAACAAACTAAGATAAGAATAATTGGGAGCATGACTGAGTGATGCAACTTCTAAAAGCATTTTTCATCTCACCCAAACCATTATAAACCAAAGTTATCATCATCTTTCATTTACATATGGAAGACTTCTAGACTGTATTCCTTTTAAAAATCTATATTTCACATATTTTGCTGCCTCGCTTGGAAAGTTCTTGTCAGTTCTTACACTAGCGAAATAAGCAGGAGCAGAGACAGGAGCTGAGAAATATAAAATATATGCTATGAACAAGTAGGCCAAATTATCCTCAATTCTTCTTCAAACATAAATCTCAGTGAATATATTTATTAGGATGAAGACTTTTTGTACTGTGGCTAAAATGTGTAACAAATAAAACAGATGTTCTTTTCCCACACATTTTCATATAACCATGTAGCCCCCTCTAGCTCATCTGCCTCTGTTTAAATGACTCACACCAAGTCATAATGCAGCATATAAAAATGTGTGATGCTGTTGGACGGTGTGGTCCTCACCGCTCCTCCAGCGGTTGAGCTCAGTCTCCAGCCAGGTGACAGTGTTTTTCAGCGTCTTGTTCTTCTCCTTCTCTTTCTCCCACTTGGTCTTCCACTGCTCTGCAGTCAGCTCCACATTCAGACACACTGTGTTCTTGATGGTCTTTGCCCTGGTGAAACGGGAAGGTGGGAACATTTGAGAAAATGGTACCTTTTTGTCATTAATAGGCTAATCCTGGTCACTGAGGGATGTCAGGGATGAGATACCCAACCCATCATTTATTATTCAAAAGTGCTTTTACTGCAGACAACTATGTGTTTTCACTGATCCAGGTGGAGTCGCCAGCAAGGAGCTTTTCCAGTAGGGAATAGTTCGACATCTTGGGAGTATTTGCTTTCTTACCTAGAGTTAAATAAGAAGGCCGATACCACTCTCATGTCTCTGTGCAAAATATGAAGGTACAGCCAGCAGGTGGTTGGCAACATTAGACGGGAAGCAGGGACAAACAGTGCAGGGTGCTCACTCACAGGTGCAGCGGTAAGAACATGATCCCTCACTGGCTGACGACGTGAACAAGCCAGTTGTGGAAACCTCTGCTCTGGGTTGTTATCGGCACAGATACGGACCTTATCAAGTGGACTGCGTATCAGCCATGATGGGACAGATTTGACATTTAATACACTGTCTTTGTCAATATTGTTATACAATTCTGTGTTACCACTATCAGTTACATTCATTTATGGCTAGGCCACGACTCGGTTTAAAACGCTACCACTATCCCTGGCCTCATGTTACCTTACATAAAAAGGATTCCCACAGATTTTATCAGTACTCGATATGTGTGTGAAGGTGTGTGTGTGTTTGTATACCTCTGTCCAAACAGCAGTGTGGACCTGGTCTCAGCGTCATTGAAGGCCGAGGGTGAGCAGCAGATGACCATGGTGGTTCGACAGTTCCCTCCTAGGGAGTCCTGCAGGATCCTGGTCATCTTACTGTCTCTGTATGGTACATAGGTCTGACAGAGGACATTAACTCAAATGAGATCATTTATTACCAGCCTCAAATATATCCATATTTAGTATGCTGGTATGCTGTGTTTCTTACAGTGTGGCATAATGCCCTAATTTCCAAAGCCATTATTTTTAGATTGCACATTATTACCATTATTGTTTTAAATATATATACAAGAAGCTAATTTTCTCAGCTTTGAGCCTCAGAAGCTCAAACTTTGAACCACATTCTCCCTCTTAAACACGCAAATGAACGGAGGTTAAGACGGGGGCACAGGACCAATCCCTTCGCAAAAACCAAACATCCCCCCAGGAAGTGCTGGCTGTCTCACCGAGCCCTCTGCCAGAGCTGAGATGACGTTTCCCAGTGAAGACAGGGACTTGTTGATCATCTTGGCTTCATCCAGCACTGTGCCCTCTGCTCCTGTTTTACCCACCTTTGAAACACACAAACACAGAAGAGTTCTCATGACGAGGCCGGAAGCAGACTGTATCATCAGAAACACCGTAACATTATAACTGATCACAGTCTGGTCATGAGGTCTCCAAACAGTCAAAACGTAGAGTAACAAAGATGATGGCGAGGTGTAATGATCATTGAATAACAAGAGGATACAAGAGGAGATTAATAAAAGAAGGTTGGCAAAGCATGTTAATGGATTTAACGGAGCTTAGTGCTATCCTTTGACTTATTAACATCCCGTACTGATGGACAGATTACTGTAGTGTCCCCTGCTGAAAGGAAGCAGCAGCAGTAGTGTGTCATTAAAGTTTCTTTATATAAATCCAGTCAGTACAGGCAAGCAAACTGTGCCTTCAGGAGCAACGGAAATGAGAGTATAAGAGCTGCACACATCTAGAAAGTCTAGCTGACTAAGATCAAAGGAGTCATTATAATGTCTGGTTCTCACTCTGACTCGGAGTAGAAAAACTACTCAAAAACTACTCGTTAACCATATCACTGATTCAGGCCTGAGGTTTAGAGGAAAATGGTTTTTTGGAAAGTGCGAAAAATGCAAATGCAGAAACTGGGAAGCTACAGAGAGGCAAAGAGAGGGAGACGGAGAGAGGGGGAGGAGACGTACTTTCTCGCTCCCAGCCAGGTCGACGAGGTAGAGCTTGCCAGTGAGCTTCTGTTCAGTCTGAGTGTTTTCCTGCTTGATGTTGATGAGGAAGATGCTGTGACTCCTGGAACTGTGCTCGTTCATGTCTGACATATGGATGTGCATACCACACAAACACACACAGAAACACAATTAGCATTATGCTCATCATACATTATTGGTATAATTTATTAATCGTAATACATAATTCAGCGACTATGCCATAATAATGAGCCACATGTGGCCTTAAAGGGACACTCCACCAATTTTACACATGCGGATCAGTTAACTGGTCGTGGTACTCAGCCATGTAAAACAGTTGTATAACGTCTTCTGTGTCTCTGAAGGAGCTTTGTCAAGTCTGGGAAAATAACCCTGACGATGTCATAGTGATGTCATCAGTGTGTTACAAACTGGAGGTGTGGATTTTGAAAGATAGATATGGGTGTTTACCAGACAGGGAGGGTCTAATAAAAGATGCTATCCAGTTGCATTATTGAAAATGTAGGATTAAGTCAAAACATCTGGACCTCCATTTTTTTAATCTGCCTCTCACAAGTCTAACAACTTTAAGGAGGTGAAATACTAAATCTGTGGAGTACCCCTACAGGCTTCACGTGCAATACGTAGGCTATAGGCTGCTGTATACAACTTACATAAAGCTAACAGAGCTATTGATAATTAGCCTACTTGAGAGCATCTCATTTTGAGTTAGTGATTTCCTGGTTTCCTCTTATTATATTTATGTTGAGATAGGCCGATAATAATCAATATCTGGATTTAAGCTGAAGATTAGCAGATAAAAAGACATTATTAAGTGCCTCCACTGAATATTTACTGGTGTGGGAACACATAGTTCATGGAAATTACTGACATGGCCAAATTCAGATATCATCAACAAATGTCATCCTGTATAAATAGGCCTTATAAGGAGTAGCTGATTCATCAACAACGCATAAATCACTTTGGGTCATTTATTTTATTGCCCAAAGAACCCTAACACTTTTGTTGTTTGATAAACGCTGGCACCAAGAGCTGTAAGCTAATGTTCTACTGTAACACAGACACAGCTGATTGTTGTTTAGTAGCTAGATAATGACAAACTTAATATGAGATGCAAAAAAAGTCATGTGAAATCATACTGGGAAATCAAAGGCAATCCCAAGATGCATCATGCCAAGTGTTCAGAATTAGAAACACTTATTGGCATCACATAGAGAGCATTATGAGCCGTGACTATTTTCACTTCACTTTTCTTTCTTATTTGGCTCTGTAGCACAGACAGTGTCTTGGCTGATGGGAGCCTCGCTGCAGTCAGGAGACTCGGTGAGGTTGAACCCTTGAGGGGCAGCGGCACTGAAGGCTTCTCAGTGTATGAACTCACTTGTGACAGCCACGTGTCTGTTGTTTTTGCCTTCGTCTATGGCGTCCATGACCTCGTCAGGACTGCACACGAAACGCTCAGTACACCCCTGGGGACACATGCAATCACAAGAAAACGCTGTGCTCAACAGCCCCGCGGCGGGCCAACCTTACAGACAGGCAACTATTAGCTGAGGAGACCGTGACATACTGTATCAGGCTTTCAGAGGGAAGGTTATGAAGAGAGAGTGATGTTATTACTTCATTTTCTCAGTATTTTTAATATCTCTCTTCATTCCTCCATGTAATTATATAAAACTTGTCGTTGAGAACAACATGAAAGATAAAAAATCCCATTCCATTAAACACAATGATTGTAAAAGAAGGTAACATATACGTATAATCTCATCTCATCCTGCAGATCACAGTTGTCCCATTGTTTTGATCATATTCTCTTATGTCATTCCTAGCTGATGTATTACAACTGGCTGGCACAAACTTGTGACTGTGTGATTGTGTAATGTGCTCAGAAACAATCCATGCTGCACCTCAACAACATCCCTCAACATGAAAATAAACCCCCACGTATCTCACCTTGACATAGGGCACCCTGTTCTTATCCTCGTGTACAGAAAGGTGGGTCTTTGTTACTGTGGAGGAGAGTGAAAGTAAACATCATGTCTGAATGAATCATCTCGCTTGCATCAGGGTGTGAATGACGATGATAAGAAGCCACAAGAGACCCCAAAACATACCATCCAACAAGTCCCTGATTTTGTCCAAATAGATTTCGAAATATGAAACCTGCAAAGCAAAAGCTCCCAGTGAGACTTCACCAACATTACGACGTGTACTTGCTGACATTTAAAAGCATCTGAGCGCCTGATTGAGATGTTAACATACTTTGATATGAAACTCCAGGTTCTCATCCATGGAATAAATGTAGTTGAAGATGTCTTGAACAAGTCTGGGAATGACTCCCATCATGTTTGGGTCATGGAGTTTCCCCTTTAGGAGACAATTAGGAGAAAATTATATAAAAACGTATACATTTCAGGCTTTTCAGTCACTATTCTTTAGTATTTTTTTCTTTATATTACCTCCATCGTGTGTGTTTTGCCAGAGGACGTCTGCCCATAGGCAAATATTGTCCCATTGTAGCCGTCCAGAACATCTGCACACATCAAGACAAAAAATAACACATTTAGTATCGAGGTTTAGGCTTGTATTTCCAGGGTTTTGGTGTGTCAGCCACTGATCTGTATTCCACTGTACATCTTACCTCTGACAATCTTCTGAGCCACAGCATTGTAGAACTGCTCTTGAGTTGTATTGGACTGGAACACGTGGTCAAAGTAGTACGGTTTACCCTGTGAAGAAGAGGTGGCAGTGATGGTCAGCATGCGTTTATGGGAACAATAAGACTTCCAGCATGGAGCTCTGACCTTCAGAATAAAAGAAGTGGAGGGATAGATAGTGTTATGGTAATATAATCTGTTACACAGTATACACCCACAAAATGAAAGCAGGGATTAATACTTCAGAAACAGCATACTGTATATGTGTATTTACACTGTGCAAGTCCTATTTGATTGTTAATGCGCAATTTATATGTGAGGATAAAGTACAGGCCAGGGGGTGTAGAGTTATAACTTGCACTTTATCAGTTTGTATAGACAGAGTAAGAAGACATTCAGAAACATAATGACACAATATCAATGAGAGTGAGAGGCCATCATACTGCTCTCCCACTGGCTGCTGCACACAGCAGGTATAACTCTTTCAAAGTCTGCAGCTAAATGCGCTTACGGAAGAAATTATAATGCTAGTCTACATGCCTCTAGGCACTGCTACAACCTGTGGTCCCTGGCTAATAGCCAGACAGGTAAAATGTTGACGCCATTGGCTCAGCTGCAAGATGCTGTTAGTGAGATAAACTATTCAGTCTGTCTCTGTACAGTCCAGTCATTAAGCCACTCCTTGGCACTGGTGAGGTGAAATAACAGCATTTCAGATTACGGGGAAACACCACAAACACCACAGTCTCCAAAGCTTGTCCATCAGGGTCAGTATCAGATCATGTGCAATAATACATAATAATTCATAATAACTGGCATGTGATGGTGATAAAGAGATTATAGGCCGGCTGATGTTAGAAGCAGTACTGATCATCTTAATAACTGAGTCACACAAAGAAAAGAACACCTGGTTCCCTGACGTTTTGGCATGGCACATGAACAAGGCTAAGTTTATTTTGAAATTCTAAAGAATAATAAAATAACTAAACTCTTTCTTGACCTTGGAAAAAGTACATTTTCAAGTGCATACTTCGGTCATGTGATGACAACTGAGCAAACTCCATCCGCTGAGGAAGACTCAGGAAAGCTCTGGGAAAGGCTATTAAATGGACCTTGAGGAATTTGGTTTTTGTCAAGTACTGGATAATCCAATTAAACAATACATCATACTGCACAGGCTAACCCATCCCACTGGCAGTGAGGAATGCAAAACTGTATACATACACACACACACACACACACACACACACACACACACACACATATATATATATATATATGTATGTATTTATTACTCATTATCCCCCTGAAT
>NTHP01000289.1:737701-771580 GCA_003416845.1 Oplegnathus fasciatus | reverse complement strand
AAAACATGATGGTTATGAATGTATGTGTGTGTGTGTGTGTGTGTGTGTGTGTGTGTGTGTCTACCAGCTGCTGAGACAGAGGATCATGTTGGTGTTTAATGTTCATCTCCAGTGTGAAAAGACTCACACACACACACACATGTACACGCACTTGCATGCTACAGAGCAGTGGTGTGTCCCAGTGTGAGGGGTGAGAGGGGGTTGCCGTTGGTGCCACCCTTTCATTCCCGTGATTTCAATCTGTGGCGGGCGCCCTGCCTGGCCAGACATCCCTCTGCCTGCTGGGCCTGCCACACTGACCTCACTAACCAGTCTCATCTTTATGGACTCATCTGGGCAAACACCCAGACAGCTGTATGCAGGTGAAAACAGACACTTTAAACTAGAATAATTCCAAAACTATTTCTGATGATTTATCTATTTTCAGTATCGTTTAATGTTATGGATCCAATAGTTCCTAGAATGGAGCTGATATGTAACTGTAAATTTGTGGGATGATATGTTGAAAGAACTTTGTAACTTGTTACGAATTATGGGAAAAGAGTGCTCTGTGTAGTTGCACCGTAACTCACAGGCAAGAATACAGTTCAACAAATGTGGACAATATCACTTCCCCCAATAAATGAATATTAACTTGGGTTTTTCAATCAATAAGATTTAACATTCTGGACACTAACAACTAATAATAAACTCTGCACAAATATGTAATGTGCTTTCCTGGTTCTCTTCAAATAAATGATTTGGTATTTATTGTGTTACTAATTAGTAAACCTATAAAATAAGGCATTCTTAATAACTTAACTTAATAACACATGGAGGAGTTAGTCAATCAATTAGTCTATTGACAGAAAATTAATTGACAACATTTTTAATAACCTATTAATTGTTTAGGTCATTTAACAACTCTGGTTCCAGCACTTCTTCTGTGTGCTGCTTTCCTTTGTTTTATATCATTGTAAACTGGATATCATTTTAGACTGTTGGTCTGACAAAACAAGACATTAGAAAATTTGGTCTTGGGCTCTGGGACCCTGAGATGGGCGTTTTCCACTATTTTCTGACATATTATAAACTAAACAATTGATCAATTAACTGCAAAAAAATAACATATATGAGGATACAACATGAAACTGTGTTTTGCAAAGTTGCAGCACTAATGTGTGACAAAACCATCAGACTTTAGGGTTTTATGTTTTCAATGTTTCACTGATCATTTCACATTAAGGAGCACTATCAGAGTGGAAATACGACACAAGACAGCATCTAAATCATGCTCTGTGCTTCTCTGTTTCTGTCTCTTCAGAATGACGTCCTTATCCAACAGCTAACTTACAGCCCCATGCATTTATTAGCACCTTCTTTCCTATCAGCACTTGTGAAATGAGCCTGGAAAACTGCCAAATCTTCTTTACTGGCAGAATTTATTTAAAAATATTTACCTTGACACAATAAAAGCACTGTCTTAAAGTAGATGATTTTAAGCCCCTGCACATCCTTCGTCCACACACAGGAGTTTTCAATTATTTCACCTGTTTAGACCACCTCTCAGGACTGTGTGGGCATGTACCCTCCCTCTCCTGTGAGAGTTACACATCTTTATCATTCGTTTTAGGTAATGGAGTTTGGTGACCTCATGTGATTCCCAGCATTACTCTGCCCACCATCAGCTCTAATCAGCAATAACTGAAAACACCTGTGTGGGTGTCACATTTAAGTTATTGAGGCAGTGCAGTAGATTAGGAAAAAAATCCAGACCTGCATCTTCGTGACTTTCAAAGAACATACTGCTCCATACATGGGTCGCTATATCTCTTTAGTGTTTTAACATTGAAGCAGTTCCATCTCCCTGTTTTATTCTTTTCTCCATCTCTCCCCCCACCCAAAATCACCACGGACAAACACAGCACATAGTCATCAGGAGTGACACATCCTTTTCTCTTTTCATGCTCCTTGCTTTTCTTCTTTCATTTGTTCCTCTCCCTTCCCTACTTTCCAACTCTCTCCCTCTACACTTTCCTCTCCCTCTCTCTCTGACGCTAACCCTCCCTGACAGTGTCTCCATGCTGTCGCGTACTAATCCACCTCTGAGAGGTGTTAAAGCACTTCCACACTCACTCACACACACACACACACACACACACACACCCACATACAGCATTGCTCTAGATCCCGTAAGTTATCGATCTGCCGTCCCGCTCACTCTAATGGGATTTTTTACACCTAAGCATCAGAAACGCCTAATGCATCGCATCACATCTGATGCTGTCACATACACACACTTACATACACACACACACACACACACACACACACACACACACACACACTCATACACAGAGATAATTATGCCATGCGGCTCAGCCTTGCAGGCAAGTGTGGTAAAAAAATGAAGGAGGATGGAAGAGGAGAATGCACTCAACAGCATATGCATCTGACTCCCTCAGCATCTGACTCATGTCACAGATGTTCAGACTGTCTCTACATCACCCACACACACACACACACACTCCAATTCTCTGAGTGTGACTGTGAAATGGTGTATCTCTTCATACAGCTTTTTATAGGAAGACAAGCTCCAAGCTGTTTCTCTGACCCTGTGATTCTTCAGTGTGTTGGGAGTATCCTGCAGAGGATTTGCAGTTACTTTAGACATCTCCAGTGTCCGTATCTGCTCCTATAACAAAGTTGTCATTGTTGTATGTAAATACAAAGAAGTTATCTATACGAAAGAAATGCAACAAAAGCTCTTACTACACTAGCCACAGCTAATGCTACTGTAGCTTCTGGTAATTATGTTAGCTAGTTTGCTAATCAGACCATCTATTTATCAAAACTGACAATTAGCTGCTAAGTTAGCGAACTAGCCAACATCAAAGCTAAAAAGAAAACATCACAGAATATACCATGGGTATATACTAGCAAGACTCGTACATCAGTGTGGCGCTTTTAGCTCATCGGCTAAAATGAGCCAATAATATCAGTGTCATGTATATGTTGGCCGATAAGTAACAAGAAACTCGAGTACAGAAATCGCAAAGACATGTTTGAGATGACTTAGAAACAGCGTCTCCATTACTCAGTTTGTCCACCAGAAGAAGGCTGTTCTCACATTCATCTGCTGAATTTGCATATTCATAAATTCTAGATTTTTAAATTAGGGAGAAGGAGTATATGTAATGTTAGGAATTTTGAACGAGGTAATTGAAACTTTTTGTGAAAAATCCGAATTATTACTCATGGAAGAATATTTTTAGATGTCTTAAAACATGCCTGGAGGGGATACTTAAGAATCAATATCAGTGTTAGCCTCAAAAATTGGGTGTTGGTCACAACTCTCTGTTTGGACCAGTATATTATGGAGATATTACTTCAAGTCAAGTCCATAACGGTGAAATACTCTCACCTCTGAGCCTACAACAGCACGAAAACATGAAAAGCTAAAGTGCTTTGTTTGCAGTCTTGTTTTAGATTTTTAATTCGTCAAAGCTTTTCTGATTTATAATGAAGAACAAAACAATAGGCCCATTTCACCTCTTGACAAGCCTGGTGCTGACTCTCTGCAGTTGGGTCAAATGCAATACGTGCTGCCGATAGTGGGCTTTTGTTTAAAGTCATGTGTCATGTTTAATCATGGACACATGATGAACATGTTGCAGTTTGATGAATTATATATTGAAGCTTGTAAGCCGTTGTTTCTGATGCAACAAAAGCCAGGGGATTCAGAGGACGTCAGTGGTCCACATGCTGTTTCGAAAGCGTCTGGTGGGAAAGATTTTAGTTTATTTAGCAGAGAAAACATTTAATGTAAAGATATTAATGTCTGCACCAAATATTTATTACCAGTTGCTTCAGCTGGACAACAAAAACTCAGTGTTGGCTTTCAGAAATCCTCCTTTTTCAAACTTCTGTCTTTATCTTCATTGCCTCTTTCCTTCCTTTTGTTTTTCTCGGTGTCACCTCAGGGCTGACCAGGTGGATGCCTGCTGCAGGCTCATTTCCTCAGCAGGTGTGTGTGTGCGTTTTTGTCATCGTCTGTGTGCGTGCATGCATGCGTGTAGTGAAGTGTGTGTGTGAGCGCACATACGTAGATACTATCTGTTCACCTGCTCCTGCCAAGCCACAGAAGCAGCCATTGTGTGTTGATGCTGGCCAGCTAAAGACCAACCCCCTCCAGGTGACAACAGGTGGTGTGTGTGTGTGTGTGTGTGTAGAAGGATAATATCAAGGAGGATATTGTTTGTGCCGGGGTAGGGGGGGGTGGAGGGAGAGGGGAAGAGGTTAAGGCCTTTCTCTCCTCACCTGGAAATTATGTCCTGCCGCCATTTTACTGGAGTGTGTTTCCAATCACTGCAGGAACGTGAGAAATGTCCGCTTGGGAATTCCTCCCCAACTTCCTGTCTGTCTCTCACTGGGTGTGTGTGTGTGTGTGTGTTTGTGTGAGAGAGAGAGAGAGAGAGAGTCTGTGTTTGATTGTGGATGTGTATCAAAAGTGGCAGTGACAAGTTTCCTTTACTCTCATCACTATAAGCTTAGTTAGCGTTTCTTTCTTCTTCTTCTTCTTCTTCTTCTTCTTCTTCTTCTTCTTCTTCTTCTTCTTCCTTATTAAAGGGTCAGTACGTGCAAATGAAATTAGATTCCTGCCTCAAACCTAATACTGTGGTGAATGGAAGTGTACTGGTCCTGCTCACAGCATTGAAAGATCAACAGCATCATGTCTTTCAGAGAAAGTGTCCCTTGTACTGCAGATAATCCACAGAACATTGTGTGAACAGTTTCAACTGCAAAGTATTTTTACCTAAGAAGTGCCACAGACAGAAAATCTTCTGCCTCCATTGTATTTGGGGTGGAGGCAGAAATCTCAATCTCAGTACCTGGGCAAATTAAACCAGATCCCTCTGCATGACTAGGTACTGCTAGAGGTGATGAGAGAATGTGAGTTTATTTTTTTTTTACATTTTGAAAGGTAAACTGTCCAACTGCTTTTGGTTTTGCAGTTGGGTTTGATTATTTTGCTGCCAGCAACACTTCAGGACAGCTTTGTTACAAATACATGTATTTTCTGTGGACGGATAAACACTTTTTTTTTAATGTGGTGGTGCAATTATTATTAATACTCCAGTCCAGTTTTATTTACCCTTAGCTTTGGCTAGAAAGAAAGTGATTGGGAAGGAAGTCTAATTGTCATTATACACATTAGAGATTGCTACTCAGCCCGTGAAAACAGGTGTATCATGTCTCTTTTGGCACTGGAGGAGTTGAAGTGAAAATTACTCAAGTGACATCAGTAGAGTGATCTTGATTTGGGCTTGGAGACTACAGATTTATAGTAGAAAAACCTGCAACTAACTGGGACATGGAGTTTTAAGGACACGGACATCCTCTGAAAAGCTGCAATGGAATTGCATTGTGGGAAGTGTATGACCCAGTGTTTTTGTAGCTGGACCCATACTGAGGTCTAAAGGTCAGGAGGTCTTTGTCTCTGCTGTATCAATTTTGACAAATCTTTTTTTTTTTTAATCCGTCTCTCTGAAGTCCACAAAATTTTAAAACTTGCATTCCTAAATTTGTGGAGTAGTCCTCTAAGTAGCATGTCAAAGTGAAGGCGGGTTTTTGTCCATTTGAAATATATAAAGGGAAATTAAATCTTTGTTGCTAAGATACTGAGTAAAATGACCTTATTATGTAATTATCATTTTAGGTAGTGTGTTCCAGTCTTTGATAAATCTGAGTCAGTGTTCACAGATAGAATTTCACATTCTTGATTTTAGAATGTGTAACATTAATAAAGCATATATTACTACTTATTGAAGTCTGGCCTCTTTTGTCATATTTACATTTTCAGGAAAACACCATATCATGTTTTCTTTTCTTTTAAATAATTTAGTATCTTTTACTTGTACTTTAGTATACATTTTAAATTAAACTCATTTTAGTTGGAGGTCATTGGGTTATTTTGCCAGTAATTGAACTTCTTCTGGGTAAAAACATTTATTAAAATAAGTTTCCATTTGAGTGGGGTATTTTGGCTTTGTTTTCCCCCATTTCTCTTAATGCATCTTGTTTCATTTGCACTTTCTGTCCAAATATATTGCAGATGTGTTTTCTGACTCACTAGCTTTTTTAAAGAAGAGACAGAAAACCATAGCAAAGACGGGAAGGAGGCCATGAAGGGAGGGTGCATCAGCAAACAGGAAACACACACCATTGTCTCTCACACAGGCTCAAACACACACACACACATTTAGACACAGGACTCACTGACGTGTAGCAGTAGTGGCAGCACTAGTGCACGTTAGCATGTTGTGGCTGCAGAGCCTTGCATCTTTTGCTGAAGATCATGGCAGAGGCAAAGTGACAGCTTTCTTAGACAGAGCTGCTTCCCTTTGTCCTTTTCTTGCTGTTTCTCTAGTTTGTCAGTGTTTGTTTAGACAGGGAGAGTCTATGTCTGAAGCTTTTGCAGAGTTGCCAGACTGAGCAGGTAGTTCAGTACATTTGATAGACTGTCTGTTTGCCATTTTGTCGTCGCTGCAACTTTTATATGTTTTAGCTTTCCACTGCCATATTTCCCCTCTTATCTCCTTCTTTCTCTCTCTTAGTTTTTTTTCTTTTTTTGAAAGCTTTCTTCTGTCGTCAGCCGTCCTCTGCTCCTGTTTCACTCCCTCCTCGACTTATTCTCCCATCTCAATGCCTGTAAGTCTCTCCGTCGCCGTTATCGGCAGCACAGGAAGCTGTTGTTTCCATCTATCTGATGACAAGAGGAAAGACTCCAGATGTGAACCGCTCTCTCCGTCCCTCCCTCTCCCAGTCTCTTTTTCCTCTTTTCTTTTCATTAGCTTTCTTTCCCCAGTCAGAGATCAGTGTCTCAGTAACACAGCCTGCATAGTCTAGACATGAAGCTTGATGGTTTGAACCAATTTCTGGCACCAGTGCTGGCCTGTTATTAAAGATTAAATCTGCCCCGTCAGCTTGATTGATAATGTAGTTGTGGTATCCCTGGTTTCAGTGTACAGTTTGTGTCCAGTGGCCTAAATATGGTGTAAAATTAAGGAAAGCAGACAAAACATTTGCATTTTCACAGTATTAACAGCATGAAAATGTTCACATTTATAGAATAAATCATTAAGTTGTTATGTAAAACTTTTCGCATTAAAAACCCCTATCTTTCCTATACCACTTAAAGTTTCATTATAGTTTACCACAGCTTGGGTCTTATTTTCACTGTTTCGTCCAATGTAATTACTGAAATCTTGGAACACAGTCACATCACTACAATTAAGTCCGACAGGGCAAGAAACATGAGCAGTCAGACAATCAGACGGGTTGTAAACAAGACAACAGTTTGGAAGCCAAATTAGCTTCCACTTTATTTAGAGGTTTAACCAACAGTGAGCGTGCCCAAAATGTCAGTAATTATCCCTCATTGCACAGGAAAACTGTGCACAGTGCACATAACTACAATTAGTATGGTACAGTAGGTCAAAGTTGAACCAAGAATTTGGTTTGTAGACTGTGATGGACGCATTTAGGGATGATGGACACCCATTCATTCTAATGGAAGTTTCTCAATGATCACATGAGTGGTTCAGGTTTTGTCAGGCTTCTGTGTTCCAGGGCCCAGATAGCATGTGGATAAGAGTTTTTGTCTGGCTGAATCAGCAGACTTTCTGCTAACTCCCCACGCACATGCAAGACATAAAAATAATAGGGTGACTTCTCAATTTTTATTGGACCTAACGGGTGAAATTGTGATGGTACAAACAGACATTTTAGTGAGTGTGACACAGAAAAATGGTGGGCATCATGTGGCCTTTGACCACTGCGCTTAAATCACCTCACAGCCCATCGCTGTTCCTGGGGGCTTGGTAAGCTGCTACGGGTATGTGCAATGGACAATGTGGGTAATAGTTTTGCTTATTTTGTTTTCTCTTCCAGATACATTTGCATAAAACCAGGGCTTCGTTTAGCCTTTTGCCTTTAAAGGAGTGTAATTATATGCACATCATGTAGGTGCAAGGCTATGTAAGAACCAAGAATATCTCAAAGCAATTCAAAAAATTACATCTCAATGGGTAGAGGTACATAGGCAGTACATCAAAATATCAACAATGCATCAAAAATACAGCTTTAAGCTCGAAGAAGGGGAACCTTAAACAGTTGTAGAAAAGCATCTTTAAAATCCATATATAATCCCAGAAAATCTACACACATATGCGTTGTATTTTAATTTTTTAAATCTGACTTTTAATCTTTTAACAACCATTGTTCATTGATTTCCACTGCATGTGTACATATGTTTAGGGGCATGTGTAGCCCCATCTTCACCATCTTAGCGAAGCATTACATTTAGATATTTGGTGATGTTTCCTTGTACACTTTAGTTGTACCTGTCTGACAGTGAATTCAGACCTTGGTCTCGCTTCACCAGGCTGCAGGGCAAAATGAACAGCAGCATAACTTCACCTACCAGCACCCCGATGAATGACGATAAAATCTGAAAGGCAAGCTGCGGACCTGACTTGTGTGTGTTTATGTGTGTGAGTGTGTGTGTATACAGTGCCTAAGATTGAGTTAAAATACAAGAGTGGTATTTGGTCAAGGCCGGAAATGTATTCAGAAGCATAACACGTACTGAGCGAGCCCACTGCACACTAAACACACATGCACACACTGAACATGTGTTTCTAATGAAAGTAGTGTATGGGAGAACTGGTCAGCCATACGGTATGAGGTCATCTGGTTGGGTGTATGCGTGTGTGTGCGCCTATATGCATGTTTTTGTGTGTGTTGCTCTGAATTATCATCCCACTCTACATACCTGGGGGAGTGGAGATGCACTCACACTTACAGGCTGTATTTAAAGCCTTCAGTTGGTGTGTGTGTGTGTGTGTGTGTGTGTGTGTGTGTGTGTGTTTTTGTGTGTTTTTGTGTGTGTCTGTGTATGTGTGGTTGGTTGTGTGCGTGTGTGTATGCATGTTTCTAGTACTACCCATCAACAGCAGCTCTGCCCTGTGTTGCTGAGATTCTATTAAAACTCCTGCAGCCTTTCATCTAACGGCTATGCTTTTAGATGCTCCACCTGGCTCTGTGTGTTTGTATATTTGACTGTGTGTGTGTGTTTATGTGTGTACATGTGTGTGCGTGCGTGTAGGCTGCTGTCAGCCACTGGGCTAACAAACACACTTAATACAATTATCCCTCGGCAGAGACGAGAAAGGGAGACAGGCGGCACCTCAGAAGGTACGCTGTCTGGTGTGTGTATGTCTATGTGTGTGTGTTTGTGTGTGTGTGTGTGTGTGTTTGATGGGGATGTTGTCACTGGCAGCTAGTCGTGGCATTTCCACGCCTGGCTTCCACTGTAGCGTTTCCATCCGCCCCTCCAGTACCCCCTCTCTCCAATCCCTGTCTTCCTCTTCTTGTAATTGGGGCTTTCCCTTATAATTAGTCCCCCCCCCCAGGAGAGGCCTGCTAGCATGGCACCTCGGCCCCAGTAACAAGCACCCTTTCCCCCCATGGCAGTGGCGCTTCCCCCCCGAGGCACAGGGAGTGGGAGGTTAGCTTAGCATTATGGCTAACTAGGCTGTGGAGCCTCAGAGCGGGCCCTGGCGCCGGCCAGCCACATCCCCACTGGTCAGTCTTGCACTAATCCAATAAATGAGCTGTGCGGGAGGGCAAGTGTCACACACTCTGCACATACATACACACACACTCTCACATACACACAAGCTGTAGATACACACTTAGAGGTCCAAAGTTGTGACAAGCTGCTGCTAATTGTGTTTTGTCTGTCCCTGTCTCCTCCTCCTTAGGGCTCAGAGAAATTCCTCAACCAGTGGGTTGAACTCAAGTGTGTGTCTTTGTGTGTATGAGGTTGTGTAAGTGTGTGTGTGTGCATGTTTTCTCATTTGTTCTCCTCTGATCTCTATTGTGTTTGTAGTCCACCACTCTCTGAGTGACACCTTTCGTTTTCCACTCTGTTATTGCTTGAAAATAAAAAAAATAATCTTCATAGGACTTGCACAAGATTTTACCAACCCCGCCCCCTACAAAATATTTATATCGTACTAATTTCCTATGCCAGATATGTTTAGGGCGAAGCCTAACTACTGCCTGGATTACACTCACTACAGTAGCAACATTTTTTCCATCCTTATACTGCACTGAAGTGTTAGTGAGGAGGTTTGGCTGCATGGTTGGATGTACAAAGCTTAAGACTTTGGCATTTCAGACCGGGGTTACATCCCGCATGTTGTTAGGTTTAGACTACTTGCACGTTTGGTTAAGGTTAGAGGAAGATGATGGTTTAGGCCAATTATTGAAAAAGTCAACACTTCCTGTCTTTTGCTTCAAGTCAGGGTACATTTAACCAAGACCACCATCTTTCCTAACCTTAACCAAATGTTTTGAACTGCCTTGACGTTTTAGGAAAACATTTATTTTGTTTTCCGTTGACAATAAACCTTTTGCAGTCATCACTATAAATGCTCCCTTTTGATGTCAATTTAAAAAATGTATAAAGGGTGGCATTATGTTTCCTACAAAACAAATGTATTAATGCAAAACAGTTGTAACAATTTTTTTTCGGAGACAGTGTTGGGGTAACATGTAGTTTGTTTCTTCCCTTGGATTTATGCTTGGATTTTAAAACACTGAGCCCATTGCTTTTCTAACCTTTTATAAAATTGCTATGCAAATATTCCTTTTTCCAGTCAGAATAACAATAAGAATTTCTGTTAGGTGGAAGTTATCAACAAACTCTACGTATTCTATCCCTCTTACACCTAATCTTCCCAGTTGATCTAATTAATTTTCCTCCAGTCCTGATGTTGTGTCTGCCTAAAAGGTATGGTCTCAGTCCAGCTCTCTTTTGGGGTTCAGTGGCCTGTCCAAATGTAGTGCTGTGGAACACATCCTTCCATCTATGGTGAAAGACAGACATTGCCAGAATAAAGGATTCTTTCCGTGTCTTTTACTTTCATTGAGATTCCTAAAATATTTAACCTTCCATTGACTTAAACTTCATTCACAATCCAGTAAGTCACGTCCCATGCTGGTGTGATGGAGTTTAATATGGTCCATCACATTTACTGCATGCCAGGATGCATGCCAGTGTTGTAGACACTTGTAGCGGATGTCCTACTTCTCCACAGAGATGACACATGTGCCTTTTAGGATCAGGTGCCCTCACCCTTAACATAGCTCTATGAAAAAGAAAAAGATAAATGTCAGTTTTGCATCAATACTTGCAAGTTCTACTGGTTATGTTGTCCTGATTCTCTTCTAAACCATCCCTGTGCTTGTAAAATCTAGCACAGTTTTGTTTTTCAGTCTGGATAAATCAAAATATAGTCTGAAAATTATTGTTATGATTATGATTATGATCAAATTAAATCCTGTCTCAGATAGCTGAAATATCAACATAAGCATCCCCTTCATACTCTGTGGTCTAGTGATTATTTCATTATTTGTACATTTTATTCGTTGTAATCTTGATTTTTTTTTAATTCTCAACCCTTGTTTATGTGTTTCTTTAGTCATCATGCACACATTGACTTTATCTCATTCTAAAAAGGGGGGCAAGACTTTTGTAACTAAATCCAAAAATCGAGAAAATTTAAAACAATTATAAAACCAAGTTAAATTTAAGCAATGTGACTGAACATCAAACCCTTTCATATACAAATAGTTTAACGTGCCTGTTCAGCCTCAGACTAACAGCTTGAACTACCTTCATGCACATCGTTCCCACTGCAGGCTCACCATTGTTTTCCAGGTCAAACTTGACAAAATCCTCAAACAGCAACAGTTATCAAAAGCTGATGGCAAAATCATTTCCAACATATTTAAACCCTTAAAGAGGAAACCTTTGACCGAAGAATCAACATCCTCTTCACCGCAGGAAGCAGCAGGCTTTATGGGAAATGTGGACTTAATTTACTGAAACACTGGCACTAACAATACCACTGGCACGAGATAGAGCCTGCCAATCTCCTCAACCACACCGCATTTGTTTACCCAAATTAGGTAGCACACAATTCATTTGTCAGTGACATATTAATGCTGTATGCCTCACATAGCACCTTTTAAACAACAGCCTTTGAAAACAAACAAAAAATATAATCACTCTTAGCAATTTAGATTCAGTCGAGAACAGTGTTTGGGCCAAAGCTGCATAATCATTGATAAAAAACAACTGGTGCATATATCATCATATCAGTTTGAGAGGTGTTTGTACTGCTGCTGTGATGCATGGCTAAAATGAAGTGTATCCCAACTAAATGGGTTCTTTGGTGTCTCAGCTAACGTCTGTACTGACCTATAATTGTGTGTGAAAATGACAAAATGAGACCACAGAAAACTACAAAGTACTAACGTCCTCAGCTTCAACATTAGCCGTTTTATATACATTTTTACCTTGTAATCTAAATCTGTTTCTTTTTTATCATTTTATTAACGCACACTAAATGAAGCATTTTTGTAGAACAGCAGCTGCTTTGTACAATGTCTGATAAACAAATATGACCTAATGAAGCAGCAAGCAGTTCAAGTCTTTCTCTGCAAATCAGGAACACATGGTAGACATACGAACACATGCGCACACAAACACACACACCCACACAAGTACACACTGATGACACACAAGCCAACAAGAACACAGATTCTCAGGCTTTTTGTCATGTGTGCAGACACAGCTCAGTGAATACACAGGCCCCTGAGGAAGTGGGAACTTCTCACTTAAGTTTCACGCTTATTTTCGTCCTCTTTTTTTATTAACTCTTGCATGTGTCCATTTCTTTGTGCTCTTTGTTTTCTGTTTCTCTTTCCTTTACAATGCTTGATACACTGACGCAGGTATTGTCATCCTGAGCCAACTGCCTTTAAGTTGGATAAAGCCACCGTTCGTAACGCACTTGCATCCATACCCGCACACACATGACACAATCCAACCACAGGAAAAGCCCTGAGCCAGAACAGGCAGGAAAACTCTGGAAAACCAGGATACAATTTGGCACTTATGGAGCCTAAACGATTTCCTCCTGGGCGTTGGGCTCCGTCCTACTGGGAAAAGCCAAAAGACCGGCAGAGAAAATTACATCCGGGAAAATGTTTATGCAGCACACTCGGCTCCCTCGCTTTTTGCCCCGCAAATGAGTGATTATTCGTCTACTCTTAACCTCTGAGAAAGAGGGGGGTGATGTAGAGAGGGAGATTCTTTCCATCATTAGCCTTTGGAAGGGGTGGCTGCTGGCATAGCTTAGCTTTTTTGTCACAATGTGAGCTATTTGGCAGTGCTGAAGGTATTTGGAGAGCACTCTGCAAAATGTTGAGCCTACTCTGTTAAATAGCGCTGTTACCTTGGGGAAGGTGCTTAATTGGGGAAAGTGTCCACGCAAACAGGGACACACACACACACACACACACACACACACACACACACACACACACACACCCACATACACTCACCCACCCTCATTCAATGTTCAGCCCACTCCTGTTTAATCTGAATGTACTCTCGCTGGGTCAAGTCACATTGAAACATTATGTTCTTCACCATAATTGCAAGTAGAGTACAGAACTTCTGTTCTCTACGACCTGACCCTAAACGCTATTACAGCACTATATAATGAATTAACAGATAAACGGATATCCTAAAAAACATAAAACAACGTAAGGGAGTGAATCTTTGAAATATATCTAAGATTAAAGGTCTTTATCAACAACTTTCCTTCTCTACCCTCTTTAACCTCTGGTGTCTTGCAATATCTCTTATCAGTGCAATACATTTTTAACAAATTCTGAAAAATGACTGCATGCTTTTATTTTGAGGAGGCTGTGTTGCACTGGCCTATTTTCCAGTTGCAACTGCAGTTAATTCAAAACACATAGATGGAGTGATGGGAGAGTTTAAGGACTCTGACCATGTACAGTTGTACTAAAATCACCACAAATTCAACTTGCTTAAAACACAACACATCAGTGAACTACTTCTTGGGTGTTAAGTCAGCTTTTCAGAAGATGTTCTCATAAAAATGGCTCATGTCAAACTCTAATGCAGATCATGTGGCTTTCAGTTTTTTTTATGATCCTTAGAAATAAAGTGCCTGATGATCTGAAGAACATCTGATTACTAAAACCTTTTTTCCTTCAGTCGATTACTTTGTTTTTTTCTGTTGCTCTAAATATTTTCCATACCCATCTTTAAAACTCACAACCTCCATTCTTATCCACCTTCCCACCTCCCTCTCTTCATCTCTGGCCCCAAATCTACTTACTGTACACCACGAACTCCAGTCCTTCCTCCCTTCCTGCTTGTTTCTATACGTGCCTTCTTCATACCATCCATTCCTTCCTTTCTCCCATCATCTTGGCCTTTTGTTCCTTGCTCCACATTCCACATTCGCTCCAACACTGTTACAGTGACGCTTTGTCAAATCTAAACATACTGCGGTTACTAATATGTTAGACAATGCAGTGATTGCCTTCAGTGATGTTACTTTTTCATCAACCCAGTCAAAATGGTAGATTGTTACTGTCTCTGAACAGTCCCAAATGTGATGATTGGTTTCGGTAAACTCATATTTGATACACCTTGCAATATAACAGCTTCAAGGGATTAGCACTGGCTGAACAACAAGCACAACTAATAGAAAGCAGAAATGGGTGAAAAGGTTTCTGATTCAGTCCAAACAAATTGGAATCCAACTGGACTGCCAGTTCACTCATAGCTATTTTCCATTCAACTGTCAAGCACATTTCTCTCAGTAAATAAAATGTCATTTGTGTGTGTTTCTGTCAGCTGAGAAGCTTCTCAAACATCAAAACAAGCTAGACAGCAATGAAGTGGCGAGCCAGATTAAACCACAATGTGACGTTTGTGATGCAGTGGTAAATTGGATGTTGATTGTTTTGAATTAGGGAAACCAGGGTAGGCAGGTACCACACCTGCAGGTACAACTTAAAAGCAAAACTTTAGCGTCCGCATTTCCAATTCTACATTTAATTGTGACAGTAGGAGCAGTAAGGTATGGAAGCTGAGACTGGTCGTGGTTGCTCATCATTTTGTTGTGGCCCTTATCTCAAGATCACAGCTCAGTTATTTCAGTGTATCAAGATGTTATCTCATGATCATGATTCAACTACCTCATCTCAACATTGAAAAAAATGGCATATTTATATGATGATCATATAAAGCATATTACATAATATGCATGTTTATGTAATGGACTAGTCACTGTACTCCTCCTCGCCTTGAGAGAAAGTGACATTGCAAAGTTGGTTTTATAGTTGATAGTAAAATAACATGGAAAAGGCAAGTAGTTCAGACTATGACAAAAACAGGTAGAAGCATGGCAATTAAATATATAAAATGTTGTAGGAATTTTATGCCTAGTAATTGAACAAAACAGTTGGTTCAAGCATTAGTATTATCACAATTAGATTATTGTTCAGTAATATGGTCCAATACAAAAGAAAGTAATTTAAACAGGTTACAGGTAGTGCAGAACAAAGCAGCTCGCATGACACTTCTTTGCCCGTATAGAACAACGGGAAGTGCTGTCCTACAATGAATAACTGTTTGTCTTGGAGAGGTGTAAGGAACAGGGTGCGTTACTCCTTACTTTGTTTTATATGAAATATGAAAAATCATAACTAAATCCACAGAGATACTTTATAGAAACATGTCGTTCTTTTCGGACAGACATCATTATTTTACAAGGCAGTCATCTGAGGGTCATTTTCTATTGCCCCCATGTAGAACTGGTTCTTTACAGAGAACAGTAAATTATTGAGCAATGCTGGCATGGAATTCCTGACCAGGATTTTTGACCATGGAAAGTAGTAAAACGCACTTTGATAAAATACTAAGATTGTATTTATCTACTCATGAAATGGAGTAGCCAAACACAGTCCTGTTGTTTCTCTAAAGACGTGATATTGACGTGTAGAGCTATCTAACCTTATTTATTTGTAATTATTTGTAACTAGACTTAATTAGTTGTGTTGTTTATTGATGACTTTAGATCTCTAGGAGGTGATATGATTATGAAGAGCTGTCTATTGTACTAGACAGGTTTTGAATGATTGTGTTGTTTTGTCTTTGTGTTTGTCGTGAGTATTGTTGAGTGTTGTATGGATATCAGATGTCATGTATCAAGTGTTTTTTCATTGAAGTACTGTAAATACATCATGTGAACCCCATGAAGAGTAGCTGCTGTCATTACAGTAGGTAATGGGGATTTAAATAAAGAAATAAAAAAGCAAAATGAGCAAACAGATTCAGAGTTCGTGTTCTCAGAAGATACATACTTTTGTACACATGTAACATCAATAATACTGCACAAACCAACTGTGGAGATATTTAGAAAACATGTTTCACATACGTACAATGTATGTCTGTATCGATGCTGGCAAGTCAACCAAAGGATCAAAAAATGAAATACATTATAAATAATGTTGTCTCTAACTGCGTATAACATCCACTATCACCACTGAAATGAAAAAAAGTATTTAATCATCAAATAATGTTGCGTAATGCTTTATTTTTGCTTGAATCAGGACACGTGGACTGGCTGAACCTCCTGTTCGTCAAAATCTCCTGGGCTTTACTAAAGCAGTTTACATTGCAGTTGACAGACATTCAGCCGTACTGACTAGTTAGTTTTGATTCTAGCACACACTGTGAACACAGCATAAACCAGCACCTTCCCTCCTCCTCCCCGCCGACTCATCCACACTGTTAACTCATCCCAGGAGGCTCTAGGTGTTGGGTCACTTACTGTAAGGAGGAGGGAGCGAGCGAATGATGGATGGATGCACGGGAGGAAGGAGGGACGTTGGGGTGGGTGGGAGTCGTGGGAACTGGCAGGCATGACTCCGCTTTTGTTTTCTTTTAACAGCTCGTTCGCACATCACGTCTTCAGATGCAGGCAAAAGCAATTTGTCCTCTCCGTCTTCCCCTCTCTGTCCTCCCCTCTTCCTCCCTCGGCCTTTGAATCATTCTCCAGCTGGGCCCAGTTTTGCTCATGCCGTGTCAGGGTGTCTGTTTGCATGGTTATGTCTACGACTGCTCTGTGTGTATGTGTGTGTACCTCAAACACACACACACACAAGCAGCAGCCCCAGGACCTTGACCAATTCCCAGTGGAAAAGCGTGGCGTCTCTCTCCGTCAGGACATCTGGAAGTGGGCATTTTGCAGTCGGCAGCCGCTGCACTCTGACTTGATTATATTATCTTGTTGGGGCATGTGCGTGTGTTTTTGTCTGGTGTGTGTGTGTGTGTGTGCGTGTAAACACACGAATCACACATTGTGGATTCATATACACACCTACTAGATGATAAACTAATAACTTGTGTGTACATGTGACTGTCAAGCTTTGTGAGTGCTGTATGTGTGGGTGAAGAATTCCTCTTAAGCCGTGTATGTGTGTGTTAGGGTGTGTGTGCGTGCGTGCATGTGTGTGTGTGAAGGGGTCAAGTGGTGATTGCTGATGTTGTCTGCTTTAAACACATGTTTAGCCAGGGCCCACTCAAACGTTTGGCAACCATTAGACAACTTCCTCCCTATCTTCCGGAGTCAGCTCTCTATGGATTTGTGTGTGTGCGAGTGTGTGTGTATATAAGTGTGGGTTTGTGTGTGTGTATGGATGCATTTGCAGGTGTGGACACAAGCTGGAATGTGTGCAAAACAGATTTTTTCGAAGAATTTATAACATGCAGTGATGTGAAACGTTTAACTTATATGCACTCCTCTATACACACGCACGCACGCACGCACGCACACACACACACACACACACACACACGCACACACACACTTATGAAGCTCAGTCCAGACATCTCTCTCAGAGCTTTGTTTTGCCACAGGATCAGCACAACTGTGAACTTTACATGCAACTGTGGCCTCGGAGCTGCACACACACTCCCAAAACACACATACACAAACACATATTCATGCACAGACACCTAAGGGCCTCGGTCGGTCATCAGGAAATGAAAGGATCATTTAGCTTAGAGGGAGATGAGAGGATTGAGGAAGAGAAGAAGTGGAGGAAGAGGGGGAGTGTCTGTAGTTTGATTCAGATTCCTGCAACAGAGACAGTGTGATTCACCAAAAAGAAAACACAACAGATGAGAGAAAAACCTTGCTTGGAGCTTCATTTTTTCTGAGGCTTTACACTTAGCACATGTAGACACACACTCAAATGCACACATACACTGAGGAGGCTTTTTATCCCTGCGGACGGGTACTGCTGGTCATGGGATCCCTGGAATATGATGGCTTATAGATAGTATATTCCAGAAAGGGAAGATTGGGAAATAATTTCAGCAGCGTGTTGTCCAACTAGTGTCACACATTCATTACAGTAGATTTTTTTTTTTTGACAGCTCTAGTGGAGGCCAGACTGAGGATGTTAACAAACCAGGAAGGAAGATATTCTCATGTCATGAAGGACCTGTAGTTTATTTAGTGTAAGCCATTAAAAAGTCATTTTATTTTACATTGATACCAAACCTGATGCGAAAATACATCTAAGTACCCTTGAACAAATAGTTTAAAAGGGTACTTTAGTACTCCACTTCCTTGGAGCTGGGGGTCTTGCAAGAGATGAATTAATTAAAAAATCTAACCAACAGAGGCTGAGATATTCTGACCCCAACAGGCTACTCTTAACTCACTGTAGACTTGTCTCTAGTATGTGTGAAGCTCCAAAAACACCAGAATCCTACGATTCCCATAACGCACCCAATAGTAATTTTTTATTAGACCACCCCTGCCTGGTCCATGTCTTTCAAACTGGCAACGTAAGCTTTGTGTTATAAATTTGTAGTCTTCGAGCCAAGGCTGAGATAGCACTGATGACATCATCATGTAATGTGTAAGCCACCTGGTAGACGTCCAATATTTTGTGCTGAAATAATCCAGAAACTATAAACCGACCATTTTTGCAAAGTGACACTTAAATTACACACAGCTCTGTGTTTCCTTGACAACAGTATTTTTGACAGTCTTTGAAGCGGTATTCAGACAGCATCGTAAAACTGCCCATTGAACCTGGGACACTAGTGGTACACTCAAAGCAAAACAATATGTTTGCACATACTTACTGGGGATCTGATCTTGTTTGATCTGGATATGTAACCAGACAGACTGCATTTTGATGAGTAACACTGACTGGATCAGATGCCATTCTTGATTGCTAAAGGATGATGAGTTACTCAGTTAGTTGGTCGGTCAAGTAGGTCTGTTTATCTCTCCGGACACTTTGGTCTAGTTCAAGTTATCCTGACAACTACTGGCCACATTGACTTTGCTGTGGATATTCATGGTCCCAAGAGACTGATTCTTAACGATTTCCGGTGAACCCCCTCAGCTTTTGAAGTGTAGTAGTATTGGTAGCACTATAGTGTATATATAGTAGAGGATGATCTTGTCCTAATTTGGTCACTTCTCAAGCTTTCCTCTATTGCCTTTGGTGAGATTGTCAACCTTGTGCATAAGATATTCTTAAGTGGCAAAACATTTTTCTGTAATGGCAAATTTGAAAACATGGCCTACCTTCCACACTACTGTGCCTACCACCTAAGAGCCCGGCCCTGCGTGTTACAAGTGTGACATGAGGATGTTCCTGTTGCCTCTCATGAGTGTGTTCTGTTTCCCTGGCTTGGGGGGAACAGGTTTGACTCAGCTGTGGCCGCAGGACTGGACTGTGTATCACACAGGCAGCGTGATGTGACGCTTCTGAGACTGGTGAACAAAGGTGGTGAACAAAGTAGACCTCTTCTGGCTTCAGCCAGTCTGCACTTAATGCGGTTAGGTCAAATTTGCTTTATGTGTAAAAAGGTTGCAGGCAAAGTTCAGAACTGTTACAAAGTCTAAAGCAACAAATCTAACAATACATCTTTGTGGGATTGTCTCAGTATGACATAACTCAGCTTCTCCACAGTTGCACTCCACTGTTGATGTATGTTGACCCACCAATCTCATCCTACCCTCACCCTAATCTACCAAACTAAGAGACTTGCCATAGCATTGTCAAAAACAATGGGCCAGATTTACTTTGGATAGCCATAGCATTTATAGAACTTTGCACCCTCTAGGGGGGCGAAAGTGAGGCTTTAAATTGTTGGTCTTGTTAACAAAATGCCAATATCAGCTCTGTAATGTAATTGTAATCGCAATGGCGTGATGTAAAAGGTGAATCAGTATGTGAGTGGAGCTGCAGTCAGGCAGTACTGTGGTGTGCCTTGGCAGAGGGCACAGAGAGGACATGGACAGATCCCACCGGGCATCAGAGCCACATGTGTCTCTGCTAACATTCGCCTCACACACCTGGTGTTGAGCGTGCCCGCGTGTGTGAGTACCTTTTCATGCCCTATTTAGCCCATCACTGTGTGAAGCAGGGCCAAGTGTAAGTAAGTTTATTTGTCACACTAGCAGTGGCCTAGTATAAAGCAGAGGAAGGCTGCACACATTATTCATGTCTGTGACTGCAGAAACACGGCTAGAGGTGTGTGTGTGTGTGTGTGTGTGTGTGTGTGTGTGTGTGTGTGTGTGTGTGTTTATGAGTGGATGTCTGGCTATTTACATACAGCATGTACTTGAGTGTTTGCTGTTCCGTGATTCTGTTCCTTCATGTGTGTGTTTACACTGGCCTACATGTTTGTGCTTCACACACGTGTGAAAAAGTGTGTGTGCATACATATCTGTGTGTGATTGTGCGTTTGCAGCCATAAACATGTGTGTGTCCATTTGTGTGTTTACACAGAGACAGCATGTGTCTGACTTTTTTATGCCTACGTGATATGTTTATACATGCGTGTGTTTACACTTCTCCTGACATGTGTGAATATGTGTGTATCTTTGTGCACCTATGCGTACATTTGAGTATATCTGTGTGTGTGTGTGAGCCCCAGGTGTGCCAGTCTAGCAGCTCCACATTAGCTCTATAACCAAGCTAGTTTGACACCTTCATATCCAGACTAGCGTTCAGCTGCTGGCTCTGGCACATCCAGGACCAGCTCGACCCTGTGTGAATGCTCTGTCGCCTCCACTCATGCTCACTTAGGTGTGTGTGTGTGTGTGTGTGTGTGTGACGGACTGTGAATGTTTGTGTGTTTGTGTGTGCCCACACCTTTTTCATGCACTTTTCATGCAATTTATTTGATTCCTGTATTCTCTGAGCATCCAGTCTGCTCCTGTAAGTGGTTTTGTGGATGCAAGTGTGTGTTAGGTTTTTCACACCCTGTTCAAATGTGTGTGTGTCAGAGAGAGAGAGAGCATGTGCAAATGTGCTTGTTTGTAGATCTGTGTGCAAACTCCACGTACACACATATATTGTGTGTGTGTGTGTGTGTGTGTGTGTGTGTGTGTGCGCGCGCGTGCGTGTGTGTGCGCGCACGTGTAGCACCTCCCCGTGCAGTGTACTGTGTTGGCAGGTCGATGTGATGGCGTGTCACCTCCATAGACACCCAGTCAGCAATGCCTGCTAATCCGCCTCTACAGCACTGTGTCTGTGTGTGTATGTGTGTGTGTCAGCATGTGTGTGTGAAAAACACTGCGTAAGTGCTAGCATCAAGATTTTTGAAGTGTGTGTGTGTTGTGGCCTATATGTGCCAATGGAACATTTGACAGCAAGGATGAATCAGACACAGTCTGGACGTACACTCACATAAAAGGCGTACACATGTATGATCCAACAGTGTTCCTTCTCTTTACACTTCCATTTGATTAAAGGTTCTTTGTCAAGAGACAGACACACACATACGAACACACACATGCTGCTGGCTATCATTAAAGTATATGGTATACTTGGTATATGGTGTGCCTGCAGGCAGCGAGGGCCTTTTAGCTGAAACCATCTTTCTTTTCCTCTCTGTCTCATTGTTTTCTCCATTTCTTTTTTCCTCCCATCGTCCCCCACAGGCTCAGCCAGAGGCTGTAGGAGAGTGCCACTTAGCCAACACTGCCACATATAGCACAGACGCACGTGTGTTATCGTTCAGCTGAAATAGATTTGAAAACCCTATTGTCGAGTTGATATTTGATAAAGATATTCAGTATCTTAAGATATGACCATCTTCATACCCCAAATAAATATAATCAATGTTTCTCCTAGAATCTGTTTCTTGTCAGGATGCATGACAGGATTAAGCAACATTTAACATTTAGAGCCAGTGGATTTTGGATGTAAAAGAAAAGATAGACATTGTGTACATTGTGGTGTTTGAGAAATCTTTCTTTTTTATGTTGCGGCTTTGACATAAGATCCCCAATTAATGCCCAGTGTGTGTATACACACTGGAGGTCTGATTAGATTTGAAACGCTTCATTGCTTTTGTTTATAATTTTCAGAATTTTGACCACAAAGCACACCAGTTGTGATAGTATTGTACCCTCTGCCATCACTGTTAGAGTTTTAGGTTACAGGGACACTTGTAGACACGCTTTAGGGCCATAAAAAACAAGCCTTATACTTAACATTAATTATTGTTCATAACCCAGATTACTAAAATACATCTCTACAATAATGCCAGTGAGGAAATTACATGCACAACCGATAGAACTACAAAATAAGGTAGAGGTTATGAAGAGGAAAAAAATCCTTTAAAAGATAACCCTGGTTTATTCCAACTTGGATCTAATTTTTCTTTTGGTCATAATTTCTATTGGTTATGATCAAACTGATACTGAGATCTGGTTAATACAGAGTCATTGCTACAACAAGTCCAATGGGGAAGGAAAACACAAGACATCAGACAATCAGACAGGTTGTAAACACATGAGCATCTTAGCCAGATTATCTACCATAAACCACTTTATGTGGATTATAAAACTGAAAGTTAGTGCACCTCAAATGTAATAATCCCTGATTGCACAGGAAACCCGTGTGGGCGCAACGACAGTACAGTCAAAGTTTAAGCAGGAAGTAACTGTGATGGAGGTTTACCACGGACAGTTTAGGTATGTTACGATCCAAATTGTAAAAAAAAAACTGAATTATACTGTAAGACAGGGTGAGGCAGGTTTTCTATGCAAGTTTTCTAAAACCACCCCACACCACATTAGTGATTTTTCTGCTTGGACTTCTGATATGAAATGATAATAATGATGGCAGCATGTGGAGCAGAACCCATCATATCTGAGGTGGACAAAGACATACTGGCTGATATTAGTTTTTTAACAAAAGGTAGCGTCATTGGAGAGATGCTGTTGCAGTGATGCTGCAGGTTATCTGTCTGAGTCTGTGTGTGCGTGTGTGTCTCGCAACTGCTCCTTGGGTATTCGCCTGCCTTGTTAACACCTTTTAACACGCAACACCAATTAACCCTTACCCCCCTGGCTACCCAGACACACACACGCACGCGCACACACACACACACACACACACACGGCATGTTTTATAGCCACACCTCTAACCCTCATATTTATAACAAGAACTGAATCAACTCCAGCAAGCCAGAGGTCTGCCAGTACATTCACAGTCCTGCTGCCTGCTGAACACAATTGCTCACGTTCCCCTTTTTTTTCCCCCTCAGTTCACATCAGGATTTGAAAAGTAAATGTGTGTGAGTGATGCAGCAGTATGGACAGCAGAATGGACATTCATTTGTTTGTATAACTATTGTATAACTACATGGAAAATATCTCTCAATCGAGTCATGACATTTGATAAACACGTTAATGCTCGCCATGGGATATATCCCTTTGATTATAATGACTTCATGGTCACCCTCAAGACAAACTTGTCTACTCATCCCACTACTGTTCAGACTCTGAGAAAAGGGGGCTGCGTTCTTGTCAGTCTGAACACAGCCTTAGACTTTTAATCTCGGTATACTGAACCTGCGCATTAATGAAGCAATTAAACAATTATGTGTGCCAGTATTTAGTAACGTTGATTTTTTTCAGGGTTGGCTTGATAATGTTAACACTGTCCCCAGATTTATATGGTTTTCAGGTGAGTAAAGCCTCTCATACAGCATTTAGATCACCATGTGACACACCATATGAAACCTAGACTAATGAAACTGTTGTAGGGTCAGGGATTCTTTGAGGGTGGCATGGTGGAGTTGGTCTTTTTCCTTCTCTTCAGTGAAGCAGGCATAAGGCAAACTGACCTCTTTATGGCCAACCCGTATTGTTTGACCCTGCTTGTGTGAATAGACTGCTCACTGTCTTGGCTGTGTCTGGTCTCTGTCGATCCACAATCATATCCTCCATTATTAGGTATGTGTGTTTGTGTGCGTGCATGTGTGTGTGTGTGTACATGTCAGTCATATTTTAGAGGCATAAAAAGCCAGTCAGTGGGGTCAGTCGGTCGCTCCACCTCACACCCCCAGTAGACATTGAGTCTGACACATTGTACACACACACATACACACCACCCTTTCACTGTCCCTCGCTAGAAGACATATGGAGCATGACTAATGGCTTCATAAAGACACACATACACACACTGTAGATACATTTTTGTCCAGCAGCCACCATTGTGTTAATGGTGTTAGCCCAAAAAGCCATCTTTTTTTGCAACAGATGTGCCTCCATGCTTCCAGACCCTCATTTGACCCAAATACTGTGTCAAATGTAACACACAGACACACACACACACACACACACACACACACACACACGCTTTCTCATGTCTGTGGCAATGTACTGGTCATACAGTATCTGATCCCAAGCCAAATAAAAAGTAAAAGGAATATTGACAAGTCATATTTGACATTTGTCTGATTTGATTATATATATATATATATATATATATATATATATATATATATATACGCACACTTAATATACGTACATGCCTCGATAAATTGTGCATTTTTTGTTCTTATGATATGATACACACTTTCACTATGTGGATTCTTAGCAGGATGTCTCATTAGTTTCAATTCAAGCGTAATGTTTACCAGAGAAGACAAATGTTAGTGTAGGATTCGATAGAGATGCTGAGCTATTCTCAACACACACGTAAACACAAACACGCACACACAGAAATCCACACGCTCCAACAGACACATGGACATCACACATTGGATGGAAATGTCCACAGCTCTTGTCTGCAGTGGGGCTCTTAGACCTAAGTGTTTGTGTGCTTGTCAGTCTGTCTGTCTGTGTTTTTTTGTTCGTGTGTGTGTGTGTGTGTGTGTGTGTGTGTGTGTGTGTGTTTGTGTGTGAATGCCCCATCAGGGCACCAGTCCAGGAGCCAGGCGTCTGGGCTCTCGTCAGCCCACATCACTGTCAGAGAGCCGTTAATGAGGGGCACATTTACTGCTACATTAGGGAAATGTCACTACGCACACACACACACACACACACACACACACACACATACACACACACTCCTTGCACTCCTTGTGGCTGTATTGTCAGTCCTTTATGCTGACCTAACAATGGCTAAAATCTAGTTTTAGTCAAATTTGTAATATCAGAGTGAAGTCACAGCACTTTGCTGCTCTCCAACATTACAGCAGCGTCAATACTCAAACACAACCACCTTTTAATCACAGTCAAGAACAAAATGTAAACATAACCTTTTGCATGTTTTTCTTTATGTGGACTTATGGGGAGTATTGTTTCTTTTTCTTCTTTTTTTTTTCTTCTTTCTTCAACAATACTTGTTGCTGATTGGCTAGCCCATATTCACATTTGAGCCTGTAAATGTTTTTTGTCAAATGTTGCCAATAAATTTACCCTTGATCATGTAATCAATTAATCCACTAATGGTTTCAGCTATAGATTGTGCACTGCTTTTTTTTTTTAGATGACTGCTCAGCTCAAAAAAACAAGGAAAAATAAACAAAGGTCGGATGTTAAATATGGTCTAAATGCAAGCAGTGGCACAACAGCAGAATTAGTAAATCACATAATAAGTAAACAAGATCACAAACCTCATCAGA
The DNA here is from genome assembly GCA_003416845.1 of Oplegnathus fasciatus. Taxonomy (NCBI): domain Eukaryota; kingdom Metazoa; phylum Chordata; class Actinopteri; order Centrarchiformes; family Oplegnathidae; genus Oplegnathus; species Oplegnathus fasciatus. The sequence continues at coordinate 745,677 of NTHP01000289.1, read as the reverse complement.
CATTCAGTGCTTACTTCTTCTAATGTGTAGTAGATGATAATTCATATACTCTTCTTTCATACTTCCATTCTGTGCTGAGCCTGATCTTTGTGTCCCAAACACCTTCAGTTGATGGATCTGGTGAGCCGCTGAGTGCTGGAGGACTGCAAAACATCACTGCTGTTTGTAGATGAGTGTGTATGTGTATGTCTGTGTGTGTTTGAAAACAAGGAAGAGAGCTGATGGGAAAAGATTGGCTGAAAAGAGACAAGGGTCACTGCTGAGGTCCCAGACTTAAGTCCACTCAACTCATCTAAGTGTTTGTGTGTGTGTGTGTGTGTGTGTGTGCGCGCACACTTGGCAGATGACTAACCCAAATTCTGTCAGAGTGTTGTGTTACTCTCACGCCTCTGTCACTGTGACTCATCCTGTGTGTGTGTGTGTGTGTGTGCGTTACTCATTGACTGGTGAGAGCCCTGGGTACATTGACATGACATTCGTCTCTGCCTCTGTCTCCAGCGTGATTTTCTTCATTGCCATCTCTACACTTGCTCTATTTTTTTTTTCTGTTTCTCTCTGATTTTTCCTAGAAACATATAGGAACCTGGGATCAGAGCTAATGGATACTAGAGTCAAACTGATAAAAGAGCTAATACTGCTTATTTTAACCTCATGTAGACAAGTCGAACCAGTGGTGGGTCCATTAATCCAAAAACATGCCTCGCAGCTTCAATCAGAGGATTGAAGCAGAGATTGTTTTCAGTTCAAGTGGAGTTCTCAAAGTTTCTGAAGAAAGCAGATATGTTACAAAAATGACAGGCAAATGTGAATCAAACAATGCACTATATATCTACAATATTGTCTTTTTAATGTAATGGTGGTGCCATTAAATAAGACTCTTTGGTTGGCATATTTATATCTATATAAATGCGCTCAATATATGGCTGGAACAATGACATACAGAATATATATTTAACTTTATCATACCGTGTAGAAAATATCTATAGATGTTGTAAAACTCACAATCTCTATTTAATTTTTATAGACACTAATCAAACTAATAGTGATTGAATTTCTTGCCCTCTGCTTTATAATCTCAGTATCTGACTGTCTGTCTGTCCCTGCTGAGTCTTTAAGCCTAACACAGCTGCTAGGACTCAGGGTGTCATACATGGATAGTGAATGCCCACATTCATGCCACATGTTTTCAGTGCAGAAGCTGGATGCCACGATTTCCATGTGCACATTTATGTAGAGAATGTTTTGGGTTCATTATTAGTTTGCTTTGGCACCATAAACTAGAATCAGTACCACCAAGTACTTCCAACCCATATAAATGGAATGTTGAACTGTATGATGGGATTCCTCCTGGCTCAAAATACTGTATAATCTTGGACTGATCGATGGAGCTTTCACCTTCATGACTGTAATCTCTCACCATCAACTGTGATGTGGGAAGTATGCATTAATTCCAAATTCCATAAGCAAATTGAACAATTGTCCTTACATAAATCATGTTGTGACTGTAACTCTTGTATTAGTATTTGGTGTGTTGATATGATAAATTATTTATGATAAATTATGGACATTATCTACAAAAAATCTGATTGCATTCAATGAGTTAGAAGAAACAAATTTCACAGTCATTGCTTGTCTTTGTCATGTGGTTCAGACAGTTCTTCCTCTATGATGTGGACGGAACACAGGTTAGGTAGCCAATGCTAATCTTGAGTCATAGCCATTCTTTGGCCAGCTTTACCTTAGCACAGTGCCTCGCCCTCTTGCTTATTTTGACAGAGCGATAATGCTAATCAGGCAGTGGCTCACTGCACTTTGCCTCAACTGGTTAGCGTTAGCCAAGCATAGCATAATCCACACTCACTCTGTGTAATAAGTGGGCTGTGGTGGCAAGTCTCTAATGCTAATGAATAAATGAATTGTGATTAGTGAGTCATTGCTGCATGTGTTAGCCTGCTAGCCTGGTGGACTAGTGCTGGATCACTGGCTCAGTGATTAGCATCCGCTCATGTTAGCGCTAATATACTGTACATATCAGTTCTGACGTTATTCACCCTGCCCACGCACACACACACACACACACAGGGCAGAGAAGCATTGGCCCAGCCTGTTGTTGTGTCTGCTCACTTGGCCAAATTGAAAGTCTGTGGTGCATGCAAGGGCTGTTTGAAGTCCGCCTCATGCACTGTGGCATTAAATTAGTGATAGCAGCACTGGAGAAATGCTGGAATACATGTGCATGTAAGCAAACACACACACTCTCACAAATAGAGACATGCATGAAAACACTGCTCGCAGGTAACAGGGCTTACTATCCTGAAATGAAACAAGTTTATTCCCAGCCTCTGTCAGCCATGTAACCTCGTGCTGACATGAGTTCCTGTTGTACTCGCCCCCTCTCTCCCCTCCATCTCAAGGATAGTGAGTAATTAGAAGCAGATGGAGCTGAGACTGGTGTAGTCAGACTGTTATTTTAGCCCTCTGCACAACCGCTTTTATACCCTCTCTTTTCCTCTCAGGCCTGTATTCCATATTCAGACACTAATTCCTGACCTTAACACAACACGGCAGCTTTAATATTTGAATATGTTCCAGTGGTTGCTACAAGTTGAGGCATTTCTTGTTTTCAAAACACACTGAGGGAGTTGTTACAGGGGCTGCAGTGTGCAGTGATCATTTTAAGAAAGAGAATTACATCATGGGAAATGGGAATAGTTGTATTCATTAGGTCACTCCTCGCGTTCAGGCCTACATCCCATTTTGACATCAAAGGTTGCCCAAAAACCACTGACACAGGATTAGCTTTTCCTCATTTTCTTCAGCGTCAAGATTATGATCAAAGGAGTTTCTAATCTGACTCCAGGTCAGCATTTAATAGCACCTTGTGCTATACCTCACTCATCCTCATAGTGACATAGTCGTCTCCTCTTCTAAAAAAGTGGATTTGGTCATACCGAGTGGCTGCCCAGTCAAACTAGAAAGCCAACAAATGCAACCAACTACTATTCCTACATCAACTAGGAGCAGAAAGAGCACCAGATTGTTATACTTGAGGGGATCACACATAGCTGCTTCAGATGTTATTGAAGTGCGAGAACATTTAGTATGAAATGCTAAAATGATTACAGAACGTATCTTTGATCTGCATTATTTATAAAAAAGGGAGGTGCATAAGCATGATAAAGACAGATTGATTTTATTTTCTCAGCTTGGACAGCTGTTCACTGCTAATGGCAACGCTAAATGTTCAGTATGTAATTAGGATCATTTGTGTTGCAATACATGTCCACTCACTTAACATGCAGCATATAAAGTGAGAAAATTTATACATTTATTTAGTGAGCACATTCTTGCAAAGTTATTGACGTTAAAAAGTATTCATTCTCTATGAAAAAAAAGTTTGAACTTTTTTTTTTTTTTTTTTAATTTTCAGCTTAATAATTTGCTCAGTGGAGTTTCACCAAACTGCAGCTGATTTGAGTTTACTCAGTGTAGTTAAGATATATTAAAAAAAAGAGAAAATACTATTTTTAAAGTCAAGAATGAATTTCCATTCTCTATATTAACAATGCCTAAGATAAAAACAAACAAACAATAGCAGTAATAAAAAAGATGAAAGAAAAAAAAGACCACTGCAGCCAAATACCTTAGTCGGACCCTTAGCTTTCGAATTTGAACTCAGTTGCCATTAGGTCCACCCAGCTAAGACTAATGCAGTTTAATACAATAGCCCCGCAATGAATTCCACTTTCATCAAAGTTATAATGTTCAGTTTTTGTTGAAACCGTTTAGGGAGGCGTTGATTTCGAATCATTTTGGAGGCTGTAGATTGTGCTGCTGTTGGATTTAAATATTTTGTAGCAATCTCTTGAGTTATACTGAGAGAGTTTGTCCACCCAATAATATTCGTTTATATCAACACGTCTCTGTTGCATGAGTGTTGTGTTAGTCTGCATTAGTTTTAGGTGATCCTAATAAACTGGTATGTAAATCTATGTGTAGTTTGAAAACTAAATATTGAGCCTAGGGTTATTGCTATTGTCTTACTGTGAACCGCACTGTACACACATTTCAACATCTTTGCTCAATATTTGCCTCGTTTGCCCCATCGGAGAAAAAAAAGTCCATCCATTTAGTCAGCACCTACTGTTAAAGATGTCCTTTTGCCTGGTTTCATTTCTTCTCACTTTGACCGATTCATTTCTTCATGACTAAACACTAATGATGTTTGCAGGCGCCACATTGTTGCTAGCAACTGTGTTTGTGATTTGTTTCTTCCACACTCACCCAATCACAGGCCTCCAGTGGCATGCAATGCCTCCCCGCCCCGTACAAAATATTTAGTGAGCAGTATCTTAGTCACATTTCTTTTTCCAATAAGCGGGATGTGAAGTGGTGCCCAGCTCCCAGATAATGACACATATTGTGGTGACATTAATGCCGGATCAAAGGGCCGGCTGCTTCATGACATTTCAGCTGAGGTAAACAAACACAGACAGGCCTATTACCGAACAAGCAGAGTGAGGGATGACTACCTCCACCACCCCCTCGACGCCCAGCAAACCACCCCCACATCAGCAGGGTAAAAGGGCAACGACAGGAAAACAAACCAGCCTCATCTAGTTTGTGTGTGTATGTATGTGTGTGTTTTCCAGGGTGCACAGTGCCTCTGCATTTCCACTCTAGGTTACAGTACTTCCAGCTCATCTCCTTTTACAAGGCGAGGCCATTACATAATTACCCACTGTCAATTAGATCACATCCTGTGCGGCACTGCCGGCTGAAGCCATGTTAATTAATCATTGGTCCCCAGAGGTAGTTCCCTCTTGCTGATGTCATTGCTATCGCGGCCACGGTTGGCCAGAATCATGGAAAACGCCTGTCTGTCACCACAAGAGACAGAGAGGCAGGGAGGGAATTCCTTACATTGTCTTTGATATAAGAGGAGTTGAAGTAGTGTGTGTAAGTGTGTGATTATGTTTACTGGTTCTCAACTTTAATAGAATTTAAAGATCTATTTTTTTTCATATATCAGTCATCGATTTATATGAAAGAAGTTGTCAAATGTGTTAAGTAGTGAGAGTTTCTATTGAAATACATCTGAAAGTAACAAATGGGATGTTTTTCAAAAAATGTGATGACACATAAATAGATACATAAAAACAGATCAGTTAAATTTGTATATGTTGTGCATACTTAATTCATAAATACATTGTAAAGTTTCTAACCAGTTATACCTTTACAATCCCTTCTCTGCATTTCCATCATATTAGACCTGCAACACCATCTGAAAATCCTGTTTGCCTTTCCCTGAAATCATTTTAAGGGAATCCAGACTTTTTTGTTATTACCCAAAAGCCATTTTTTAAACCGTGGTACGGCATCTCCCTGCATCGCATTCAGCCTCAGTGTCCCCTTCAACAAGAAATACATGGGTTGGGTATGTTTGGGAATTTCAGGATACAATCTGGATTCCTGGTGTCATGATTTGATTCAGAGATTCGAGATTCAAAATCAAATCTCAGTTTAAAGGGGAGCGATTTTACACATCAAAGTGTGTTTACAGGTGTTGGGGAGTACTACTGCATTTCTTTTAGAACTTTCAACTATATAGTTGGCTCAGTGGAGTTTCACCATAATGCAGCTGATCTGAGTTTACTCAGTGCAGTTAAGATATTTTTTAAAAAGCCTTTTGTGTCTCCAGAGGAAGCTGTGCGAAGTCTGATAATTGTCCTCAAGTGATGTCACTTGAGTCAGTGTTGATTGGGACAGAAAACTGCAAAATGAAAAAAATCTGGGGGTGTGGAGAAAGAAGTGAGCTTACCAGACCTCAGTAGCCCGTCCCATCATCTGTGTTTGAGGCTAGCAGCTCGAGGCTACAGTAGCCGCTATTAGCATAACACACCCGAATCTCCGACTGTCAGCAGGAAAAAGAATGCATGGAATAAAAAAGATATTTCTGTTTCTATTCCATTAATTTTGATGAATTTTGACTTTTTTGAAACTGTTCATCATGAGTCTGACGATGTTATAGGAGTACAATGCTAAATCAGTGGAGTGCTCTTTTAATAATAACAAATGTGGCATTAAGTTTATCCGCTTATTCCAGTGTACTGTGTGCCAAACCATTCACTCGTGCTTTAGTCTACTGAATTGCAATATGGAGCATAACTGGCAGCTAATGTAACTGGTCTTGATGAAGCTCACTGTCTGACAAAAACAGAAAAGCAAAGAAAAGTGTTTGAGAGTACACAACTTAAATCTTTGAATCTTTCATTTGGAAAAAGTCGACTGCAATAATCGGGAAACGTGTCAAAGCAGACTGCAGCAGTGGAGAGTACAGCCTGCAACGCTTACGCCAGGGAAAACCATCTTTACCCACAATGCTGCACGGGTACAGGTCTGTCAAAATGAAACAGACTATGGACCAAATCATTTTCTTCAGCCGATCAGAGTTGGCTGGAGGTTTTGTAAAGTGCTGCAGTGTGCGATGGTTGGCCGGCTTGTTTGCTAGTGCTCGAGTTCAGTGTTTCACTTTGCTAATGCTAGTCTCCAGGTGATGGCGCATGATGCATTCGCAAAACACTTAACCTTTGTCTAACACAAAGTTAGTTATTAAGCTATTAAATCCACAATGGGCCAAACATTTGCCCCACCCCTAGTGCGAAGCATGAATTGAATGCTTGAATCACTGTAAGTAAATAAAATGTCAATACCACAGTGATCTGCCAGTCTTTCCTCACTGTTCATGTGTCTGTGTCTATGCTCTCTCTGCAATGATGCAGACATGGTGCTGCATGTAGTCTTGATTAATCTCCTGTGTGTGTGTGTGTGTGTGTGTGTGTGTGTGTGTGTTGTCATAATCTTCCAGTGCCATGATCAAAGCAGGTAGGCCTGTGGTCACACACTCACTCACACACACACACACACACACGACAGACAAACATTCCTCCAAACGGTTGTTACATGCCAGAGTCAAATTAGTCCATGGGCTTTTTAAGTGGCACAAAAGGTTCAAATTAGAGACAGGACTTTGAAGCCGTACAGTTTGCAGGGATAGTCTGTAGCCCCTCGTGGTTTTGGCCTCCATATCATTCCCTCAGAAAAGAACATGTTCACATCAAAGGTTAACCGGGGCATGTGTACTGTAACTTGTCACCAGCATAGCCCTGATTTCCAAACAGCAGGGAATTGGGACAGAATGGTATGTGGGCCGGGAAGAGGCATAGTGTGTAATTACATCGGGGATCTGTGGGTCGCTCTCAAGCCCGCTGACTGCATGTTATAGATGTGGAACACATAGATTATTGTAGATTATGTTCATATAGTAAGAGCTCACCTAGACAATATCCATATAATGGTGCATGATAAGAGGCCAAACTGCTGCATTAGTCAGTCACTCTGTGGTATTAGTTTATGAGTTTATCCCACCCCCAGTTGGTTTCCATATTGTCTTGAACCATGGAGCGAGCAGTCACAGTGAAATGACTGAGGGTTGAAACTGATGACTATTACTCACTCTCTATTAATTAATGTGTTCTTTTTGAGATTGTTTGTCTATAAAATGTAAGAAAATAGTGAAAAATGCCATTCACAACTTCCCAGAACCCGAGGGAAATCTTCCAGTTGATTGACTTGTCAAACCAACAGTCGAATGATTTATGACTCTATGATCGTCTAATCCGATGCAGTGATCATTTCTATTCTCTAATCAATAATCAAAAGACCTGTCAATCAAGTTTCTGCAGATCAATTAATCGACGAATTGTTTCAGAACTACGAGTATGATGATGGCATTTTCACCTTCATTTATTTATTTATTTTCCTTCTCAAACCAGTCAGCCAAAGAAACCGAAAACTTAATTCATACTTGTGTATATGTATTTGCACAATTAATGGTCACTTGTCAAAAACTTGACATATATTTATTTATTTATTCAAAGAAATGAGTTTGCAAGATAAAACTGAACCTCCCAAAA
>NTHP01000289.1:677246-737625 GCA_003416845.1 Oplegnathus fasciatus | reverse complement strand
AAAAAAAAAAATCCATAGGTCACTTGTCTGTGTGTACCAGCATGTTTTGTGTGTGGGTGTGTGTGTTCACTTTGGTGTCCCATGTTCTGCGGTGTTGCTCGGCAGCATATGGAGCCTTTGGGTGCTGCACAGAGCCACAGGCACTCTGCCGCTGCTACAGCTAATAGCATGGCACTTAACATCAGCTATGCTTCATTGTTCAATAGGAGAAGACAGGAGAATAGAGAGGGATGAGTGTGCATATGTGTGTATTTATCTGGCTGGAAAATGTGAACAAACGACTGAAAAAGAGGGGGGGGAAAGTATCCTCTTACTGTACCAATTGTAGAGTCTGTTGGATTTGGGGTTTGAAAAAAGTCTTCTTGTGCTGATAAATGTACAAGCATTGAGGTTAACTGTAAATGAAATGCAGGTGGACTTCCCATGTGGTCAATTCAGGCAGTTTTCACTCTGATATCAGCAAATAGTCCCGGGATTGATCAGAAACACTTGTGCCTCCTGTTATTTTTACGTTTTAGTTTTTATCTCTCTTATCTTTTATGATCTACAATATCATTGAACAATAGCAGGAAACACAGAATAACTGTTTAGTTGGACTGGAGCCAGACCTAGATTGATGATGATGATATGTTGATGATGAGTTCAATGGATCCTTTTTTTTCTCCCCTCTCTGCTTCTACTGAGTCATATTTCTGTGGGACATAAGGCCGACTCGTATTGCGTCATTATCAAAACCGTCAAAATGGTTTGAATCATGTGAGGACTCTTAACATCTCCACCCCACATGTAGGCAGCACTGTCCTCACCTATCTAGTGTGTGGTTTTTTTGTTTGTATGTGTGTTATGGTCTTATCTCCATCTTCACCTTTCCTGACACTTGTGTGGCTCATCAGCGGCTATGTGAAGTGACAGGCCACATCCTGGGGCAGCTGGCAGGAGCTGGCGCACCGCAAAAGAGCAGCACAACTCTGTGATAACACACACGTGCATTAACACACGCACACACATGCACACACACACCTCAGGCCATTCCTCAGTCTTAATTCCTAAACGCATTTGCTCCAGTTCCTGCTGAGGCGCTGCAGGGGAGACTGTTGGGGCATAGAGGAGGGGCAGGATGCATGGAGGACTGGCTCTTCACACACTATTACCCCTAACACACACACACATAGAGTAATCTACCTCCTCTGATATACACACAGTTAAAGCTGACAGAGCTGAAGGGATCGGGCTGGAACAGGCTGGTAGTGCCCAGTACAGCCGACACACACCCACTGGCAAAGAGGTGGGAAGGTGGCAATGCCCACTGTATACTAATGGCGTGTACAGCACAGGATGTTGTGTTGTGACTGGCTGGCAAAGTCATGGAGGTAGATGCCTTCAGCAAACCTAAAGAATTTTTTTTTCCCTAGAAAAAATATGAACAACTGTGTTAGAAAATATGTTACTCTTTGATATAAATTCAAAAATGCTAGTTTGTGCACAGAAAAACGTGAGAAGAGACGTTAACTACCCAAGGTGCATTTTGGTAAAATCATCCAATCACTAAGCTTAAATTTCAGTTTAAGTGTGCCACCAATAACGAGTAGAAGCCAAAAATAACACACAATTGATTGTACAATCTGCATCTTAAATTAATTCACTGTAATGGTCACTTTTGGATGAATTCAGCAACTATGGCACCGCATTTTGTTAGTTTTTGTCTGGCCATAACATAAACCGATTCTGTTGTTCTATGACATTGACCATATCATTAAAAGTTCAAATCAGTATCAAAAGCAATGGAACACCTTACTAAAACACTTTATGTTAGTTTTTCCTTTAATTTGTCACCCATCAGATACAGACACCACCACACACTTCTAGTGGGTCATAAGTGATGATTGGGAGGGATGAGAGGGATTATTTTTGTATGAGTCAATACATTGTTTTTTGTTGTTTTTTTTAAAAATACTACTCATTAGGCCTTTAAGCAAAAAAGTTTGCAACCTCTGCTCTGCCATAAAAACAGTAGTAAAATGGGTTTAGATTAGATTGGCCACCCCTACACCCTCACTAACATGACCGATCGGTTCTGTACCTCCAGGCTGGTGTTGGGCACCATTAACAACATGGTTGGATACTATTGACTCTATGGATTATGACTCAAAAGTTTCAAATGAAACTTCAAAACACATATGTCAAGTACTTAACACTCAGATTTCATAGTAAGACATTTTCTTTCCCACCAAACCATATAATGTTTGCTCTGGGACACAAATAGACACCGTCTCTTTTCACCTGATTACATTTCACACTTGTGTTTGTATTGATAACCTTGTGGGAACTCAAAAATTAGCCTTCAAATATCACACTGAATTTAACTGCAACTCCCCCTGCCCTTAGCTTGGCCCTTTGGGATTTAGAGAGGAAGAAGGAGCAAGGGCCAAAGATGAAAGTGTGTGGGGATCTTAGCAAAATCAAAAACAAATCTCTGGGAGCGTCGGGGTTAACCCCTTTGGCCGTTGAGGGCTTTGAAGTGCTTGGCCATACAGTTAATTGTCAGAGTCGGGATTAGAGAAAGGTGGTAACAATTTAACCCGGGCAACGAGAGGGCTGAAGGCCACTGCTCAGGCCTATCAGGTGTTTGCAGATGTTGTGTGTGCCTCAGGAAAAGCGACAGCACACTCCTGGAGATGAGAGGAAGGCTTAACCGACCCATAATGCTTTGTTTGCTCAAGCCCCCATCACATTGTAATTGGCTGGGAGGGGGAACAGAAGCCAGCTGATTGGACAGCTGGTGCACTTAACTGTTACTATTTTGGATGGTATGCTAGCCCAGACCAATGGTTCTTCACTCACAATGAAGGCCTGACTATTTCCATTCCTGTGCAGTTATCAAGATCTTGATGGACAATATGCTCAGTCGCCAAGAAAAACATTGTAGAAAACAGCAGTGAATGTGGATTTTCTACCTATAAACTAGTCACTTTGTCCTCAGTGTCCTGTTGATGCAGCAGGTATGTCGTTTTTCCAGATCTGAAGACAATGAATCTTAGCATAAATGTCAAACAGCCTCAATCAAGAAATGTTACGGCCATCAGATAAAAAAAACAAAAACATGATTATCATGTCCATCACACTTATCATTCCCATCTTGCAATGTTACATTAAATTCTTACCAGATGGGACATGTCAGGAACAGGTAAGCACACCTGACGCATCCATTCGTTCAATCCACGACAATGCTGACCTCTGTTACAAATGTCACTGACCTCAGAACCAGAACAAATCATGGGGTGCTGAAAGGACAGCAGTGGGCCAAATTTTTTTCAACCAGAAAATATCAGAAATTTAAAAAATGGTTTTCAGTCAGCTCTATGGAGGTATACAGGAAGAAAACTGCATAGTTTATTATAGTTTAGTTTATTTGTTGATTCATGTATTTTATTTCCCCCACCCACTGTAGCTTTGAATGTCCGTAATGAAACCAGACAGATCATAGTGACTGGGGGCCTTGATCGATGACTGTAGTTATAGGTCATGTGTTCGCCACGTATAGAAGGTAGGAGATTTGTGTTTTGAATAGCTGTTTCTCTAGTGAGCAACAGAAAAAATAGATTTAAAAACCAAAAGGAGGTGATCACGCATCAGACGTAATATTGGTAGAAACTGAAGCACATCTGTTCAATGACACAGACGAGTGACAGACGTCTAAAAACACTGGCAGTGTGTGTACAGTCTCTACAAGTTGCTGTTGTTGCATCTCTCTTGTGAAGCATTCTGCTTTGGTAATGTTCTGGAGTTTTGTCATGACCTGCTTGATGCTGCCTGTGAACACTTGCAAACGTACATATTACTGTCAAGTTGTGTTGTACCTTCTCTCTTTGTCTCTTTCTCTCTGTTTATCCTGACGCTCGTGACAGCTGATGTCTTTTTTTCTGCTGTGGTGTGTTCCAGACTTATTGGTACTGATCCCAGCTGTCACCTCTGCTTTCTGTAGGTTCTAACTGGCCATATTTGACCCAGAGCTGAGTTTGCATTTAGAATAGACTTGAACCCATTTGGTCAGTCTTTTCTCTATTCTACCTGTCTGCATGTATACTGGTGGTTTTCTACCGACTCCGCAATGCATGCCGATAGGACCTCAAACTTTTTTGCGTGCGTCAGAATCTGTCTGGTCATCTTTAAGACTGGTGTATTTGAAGTACATGTGTTATTCTTCCTTAGGGTCTTTTGGGTTTTCCACACTAGTAAATGCCTGTTGATATTAAAGGTTTCCTGTGGAGTTTTTGACCTCTATTAACACTATTGAGCAGTTATTCTATGAGTGGGTCCCCATTTTGTTTGTGTCATCTCCACTAGCATGCACAAGCGTGACGCGATACACATTCCTGCCGATGGTTCCACACTATTCCACTGATCCACTGATCCACAAGTGGTGGGAACGTGCTAAGAAATGCAGCAATGAGCCAGAAAAGGCAGGGAAGAAGACTGCTCGCAAGTAAACATGGATGTAAACAATTTAAAATACTTAAATAATCAGCTTTGCAAATGTTGTATGATGAGGGAAATGCATTCACCACGTTTGTTAGATCTCAAGGATACACATAATGTGTTTTAGTGAGTAACACTGAATGTAAAATCTTTTTTGCTTGTTTACAAGAAAACTCTGCACCCTTGAGGAAGCATTGAATATGGGCAAAGATACCATGGAAATTATTTTGAATCCACATAGTGGGCACCAGTCCATTTATTTATTATTTGTTATTAACAAGCTTGTGAGCTGAGGAAAGTTGCCCAAAGATTCACTTTTTCTTGTGGATCACTATACTTCCTCAATTTTGTTTCATTGTCAATAGTTGTAGAAGGAGTCGATTATGTCCATTTATAGCCACAATCTAGTTCCCACTTCTCTTCCACTTTCACTTGAAAGACCAAAGAATAAATCAAGTCTATTATTAATATTGGACGATTCTCATTATGTTCATTGACAAGGTTTATTTTAACTTTTAGTGCCAACATTTTTAAATGAATTTATTTTGCAATATCTGCACATGGCAACTATGGTTAAGGTATGGTTAAGTTTAATTTAAAAACACTATGGCTGGGGAAAGACTATGGTAATTTTTTTTTAAAAGCCATACTTAATTGAAGCGAACTCTACATGAAGGTCGCTAATGCTTGATGCCCACCCACCACCCCAACGTCCACCTTTCCTCCTCACTAAATCAAGGTCACACCACTCCCTGCATTTGCACTCAACATTGGCATTGGCCATAAATCATGTGCTGCAGAGTTGTTCAATATGAACATAATTACTGGGCTGGAATAAACATGACTGGAGAACAGGTCTATCCATTGCTGGTGATGACAGAAAGCTCAGAACTAGTTTCAGTTATGTGTCCTTTTTTGATAACTGCTGCCCAATTGGTGCTCACTAGTTACTTCTGTCAACTGAACACATTGGACCAAAAATACACTATTTGACTATTAGATATTAAAAAATGTAAATGCTGTGATGCAAAGTCTCTCACCTAAGTAGACAGTGGTCTGTCAACTAATATGCTCTCATTGTGAACGCACAGTCGACTCTCTTTCGCTTTCAGTTCTGGTAACCACGTTAACAGTGATGACAGTAGACGTGTGTGGCCATGTTTCTGCTGCCCAAACACAGGCTGACAGCCCTCGTAGGTGGTAGTGACAGCTGTGTCCTGTATCACTGGTCCGGGCTTTGTGTTTAGGCGTTAACGGAAGTGAGGCTGAGTTTTGGTTAAGGCGTCTGAGTCTCAGGTTTGATTGGCATACAATGTAGATGGCCACACATGACCCAACTTCCTGCTGGGATGGAGAATAGGCCTGTTGTTCCTAAAACAGTCTGCCAGTTACAGTTTCAGCTAGGCCAAGGTATGGGGCCAATATTGGCCCTTAGTTAAAAAAAAAAACACCTCTCTGACAGTCAACAAAAAGGAAACATCTTTTGCAAGGGCAGCCTTTGTCGCTGGATTATTGTATTAGATTGTATTATGTTGTGCAGGTTGTATGAATGTGTTGTTGGAACTGTTTTAATACCCTTTAGATACAGTTTTAAACCAGTATTTTAAATTCTTTGGACTTAATGATCATTTTAATTTTCAATTAATCAGTTGATTTTTTTTTTCTTTTTTTAAATTCTTGTTAAAATGTCAGACCACTGTGAAAAAACCCATCACAATTTCCCAGAGTCCAGGGTGACATCTTCAAAAGTCTTTTTTTGACCAACAGTCTAAAATCCCAAAATGTTTATGATGATGTAAAACGAAAAAGAAGTAAATTCTCACATTTGAGAAGCTGGAACTGGAGAATGTTTGGCATTTTAGCTTGATAAATGACATATTATCAATCATTTCAACACTAGAATGACTATGGCAAGGACTTTTATCCTCACATCTTCACTTTTGACAAGCTGGAACCAGTGAATGTTTGAACTCGAATGCTCGTTTGAATGAAAAGAACTTTAATGATTAATCGATTATCAGAATTCAATTAATTTTCTAGTGACTGACTAATCGACTTGTCATTACAGCACTATATGAAATACCCATTCAAATAATATATATTTCAACTTCAGTCCAAACATATACTATAAACCTTGAAAGAACACAAATATCAACTTTCACACTCACTCACACTTAGAGCTGAGGAGTGATGACACCCTCTATCATTGTGTTTCCATCTCTCCCCCATTTGACTTGGAGTAGCCTGGCACCATGCTAACAGGTTATCATCCTCCACAGAAGCTGTAGGTTAGACATATAAGCTCTCTCTTGCCTACCACAGCGCCGACCCGGTCGTATGGTGCCAGTCTAGCTGGATATCAGCACGACGCGCTGCCTCTCTGGCACCACAAGGTCCATTTAGCTGAGGCTTTCATCCCCCTCCCCACCCACCCAACAGTATCACAGCCTTTCTTTCACTTTTTTATCTCCTCCACACACATCTCTGCTGAATCTGTCTCTCTTCCTGTTTATTTCACTTTCATAACGGCTTTTTATCCTTTCCTTCTCCATTTTAAGGTAAGGCCTTTCACATTTTTCTGTAATCTAAATTTAAGGCTTGCTCACTGACAGATTAACTAAGACTTGGGTTTAAGTGCAATTTTGTTCTGATTTAATTATTTATTATTTTTTATTTATATTTTTTTGTACGCCAGTGTTTTGTTTAGCTGTGTGCAGTTGCTTGAAAGGCTGGTTTTGCCAGCTGTGTTTTATTTTAGCTAAAGTCTTAAATTCACAATTAGGTTAGCATTAAAAAGTGTTGTTTTTTTTCTTTTAGTAACCATCTTCCTCTATCTTCATCCTTTTTGTTTGCACATCTTTTTATTCATACACCTCCAATCCTCCTCTACTCCTTCTTCCTCTCCAACACCATCCATTCTCTGTGTCTCTCTCTTCCTCTCTCTCCCCCCTCCTGGGTGCCCCGGTGGGGGTGTTGTTTGTAAAGCATTATAATTTATAACGGAGCAGAGTGGATTTAATTTCAGTGTGCGGGGGCTCGCCAGCAGGGCGCCAGCCTGCAATCAGGGGAATCAGCAGCTCGCACAGGGCCTGCAAACACACACACACACACACACACACACACACACACACACACAGAGCAGACCCCCACATAGAGCCAGCTAGAATGGAAAGTATTATCAGTGGCCACAAACGGACAGTGTTTCTCGTCACCCAACTCCCTGGATGCTCCCTCCGCAGTCCGGCACCTTCTCAGCTTCACTTTCAGCCCTGCTGCAGCTGCTCTCGCTCTCTCTTCCCTCCTCTGTTTCTCTGTAATTTCTCTGTCTGCGTCTGGCTTACATTATCTGCATCTTCCTCCCCTCCCCTTTCTCTCCCTCTCTTACTCATTGTCTCTCATTACCACTCATTACCTATTTGTTGGGGGTAAGAGGCTTTCTCATCATAGACTCTGCTGCCTTCCAAAGACAATGAAGGTTCACCAGGAGGTCAAATCCAACTATTAGTCCTCCTGTGTCCCTGTCAAATATTTGCCTTTGTCCCTC
This sequence comes from Oplegnathus fasciatus, assembly GCA_003416845.1. NCBI lineage: Eukaryota > Metazoa > Chordata > Actinopteri > Centrarchiformes > Oplegnathidae > Oplegnathus > Oplegnathus fasciatus. Next base: position 729,605 of record NTHP01000289.1, on the reverse strand, counting down.
CCTCTCTCCATCCCGTCTCTTCTGCCCCGGGGGGCCTTTTTTTTCCACCCTACCCATTTGCCAGTTGCAATTTCCTCTTCATAAATCCTGCTTCTGTGGCAAACTGTGCCAGACGGTGGGATGATCCTTCCTTGCAGAAGGTCAGAGACCGAACAAGAGGAGGAGGAGGAAAAGATAATGTTTCTCTTTAGCTTGTCATTTTGCTTCGCATTGGACACAACTGTCAATTGGACAGTGACCCTGGAAGCTAACATGACAGTTAGAAGTTAGCTGATGTTACTTTGTCCTGGTCAGAATCCACAACCAGATGCTGTTCGGACACTGCAAGGGTGACTTGAAACCCGAGTCTGTGTTTACCTTGTTCCAGTTCTAGACACTTGCGGGTGATTCTTTTATGAATCAGTTAGCATGTATGACGTAGCTATTTCCAGACACATACCACTGACACGGTTTTTCATCTGATCCACTAGTTCTTGTGCAGGGCTGCTGTAACTTACTGGGAAAGCATGATGCCTCCAAAGATGGTACAGTTGCATCTTCAAGTTCTGGCTTTTCATTTTGCATTCACCATAATGCTAGCTTTATGAACTGGACTAACCCAACTAACATGGTTCAGCTGACAGAACAACTGACGGACTTTCATTATGGAGCTCACACTTTTCAATTCATGTTCCACACACACCAAGACATAGACTGTAATTATTTGGTTCCTATGGTATACTGAACAAAAAAACCATAACACCATAAAGGGTTCCTGACAGCCTCTAATGTTAAGTTATTGAAACCAGACACCAGAATTGAACTTTACAGTAAATGTACATTAAGAACCCTGTACAGTCTGTGCATTTAATAATGAAATTGTGTCCACACTTGAATAATATATCTACCTTTACTTTGACTTTTTGTTGCCAGCATAGTTCATTTTCTAAAAATCAGGTTTCCTGAGAAAGTTTTCTCAGAACCAAGGCTTTTCATTCGTCCTCATTGGCTGAAGCACCTTATTCATCCTTGTTTGGCAGCTAAACTCCAAGGATCTTCTTCTGTTCTTTTCATCTTATTTTGGGAGATATTATGTCAAAAATCGTCATGGAGGATGTGACAGTGAATCCATGAGAAATCCCAAAAATTGAATTTTGTGCTTTTACTAATATTATCACATGCTGCTTGTCCACTTTTGTAGGTGCCAGCTGTATAACTTGTTTTGCAGTGCTACACATCACTAAATCTCACGTCATCTTGCTCGTATTAGTTTGTTGCGCTGCCGCTGTGCTTTATCCTCTGGGATGCAGATAGTTTTAATCTGAGGCCTTAGCCACTGTGTTGTTCTGTTCGTGCTATTATATTAGGATGATTGGACATCTGCTGTGGGGGCGCTAAGCTGGGAACACTAGTCCAATCTCCAGTAGGACATTTGTCTGACGCTGCAGCAGCATCATTTTTCCAGAGTTTGTGTATGGTGCAGATACAGTCTGATATAATGAGAGGGATACACACAGGTTTGGTTTATGATCAGAAACTTGGAATAGTAAAGTAATATGCAAAAATGCTGTATTGTGTGATTGAGCATTATGTGTCTGGTGCACATGTGTATTGTTACTGTTCACTATTGAGAACTCAGCACCATCTTTCTCCATTTAGTATAATTAATACCCTGCCTTTCCACTCTTCTTGGATTTGCTTGCCTCTATCTAACCCCAACTAACGACTACAAGAAATGCTTTATGAGCTCAGAAGAATAACATACAAGCACAACACACACATGCAGCAAAAGGTTCAGCATCAAAAAGCCACAATTAGCTCATTTATATTTGCTGGACATTTCTGAACCACATGAATTGGACAGGAAGCAGGTCATTTCTCTCCCTGTTACATGCTCCAGCAGCAAAAGTTCAGAGGAAGGGCTCATCTCATAAAAGCTCCAACATGGGCCTTTTTATTTGTGGATATCTGGCCCCCACCCCACTCCACCGTGTCTTTAAAAAAATAAAACAGTGTGCCATGGATTTGTCATTTGGTGTCAGCCAGGTTGTAGGTAAAACTGAATTTTACAGCTCAGCTCACTGATGATGCATGAACAAGGAAAAAACACAAGGAATGAGAAAATCATCCGGTATAGAAAAACAAATGCCGAAATCTCTGTTATTATTATTATTATTATTATTATTAGTAGTAGTAGTAGTAGTAGTAGTATTTAGTCTTTACATTTTGAAATCTGATTACGTGATAATGGCAATGATCCTTATCTCAAGCTAAGTAAAGAGAAGTTGTAAATAACAGATAGTTCACCACTAGCTGTCAGTTTTGTGGGATACTGGTAAAAGTCACACAAAACATACAGTAAGAATGTTTAAGAGCTAGTTCACCCAAATTACAAAAAAAAATTAAAAATATTTTCTGGGATGTCCTGGTGGCAAAGTTTAAGATACTTAAAAATAGTCCAGTTTGAGTCTCACTGAGGACCTTTGTTGCATGTCATCCTTGCAGAGCTGGATCTAATTTTATCGTCAACAATCTGTTGATTATTTTCTTGATGAATTGTTCAGTTTAGAAAATGTCAGAATAGTGAAATATGCCCGCCACAATTTCCTAAAGCCTGCAGTGGTGTCATCATAATGCTTGTTTTGTTCAACACTCCAAAATCCAAATAGTTTATGATCACATAAATCATAAGACAAAGAATAGTGGCAAATCCAAAAAATATGGATTGGAAACAAAAAGCATTTTTTCCTCACTTATCACTAATGGTATCTGGCCATGCAGATCGTTTTGGTTTGATTTGTCCAAGTTTCAAAAAATCTGTCTGAGATTTCTGCCCCCTCCCCAATACAATGGTGATGAATGGAGTTTTGTTGTGGTACTCTGTTTAATCCACAGAACACGCTGTCTACAGTTTTCTTAGGGATTACTTCTTTTTTAGAAACACTGTGCACCTCCACTGGCTTCAGGTGAAGGGAGAACTCTCAGGTATCTCAGAACCTTGTCAGATAAAACCAAAACTATCTGGATGGCTTGATACTGCTAAGTAAGTGAGATTTTTTTTATTTTTACGTTTTGCCAAACTGGTCCTATAAATTTCCGTTCCCAAACCCCCCCTCACACATGGAGTGACATAACACTTTTTATGTATTGTACATATTACATTTTGCACAGGTGTTGGTGTTATTGAGTCCACTGCCTGTATTAAGAGGTCTGTCATCTCACTCTGGATAATCCCAGTGATTACAGCTATACCATATCTCTATACATTTACATTATGAAATCTGCTGTTGCTCAACATACATACAGTATGTTGCTGAGGTGTTAGCATGGAGCACCAGAGGCAAAGATCTACTGTTGATCCATTGATGATTAGTGCAACAATTAAGGTCAGCAATTATATATTAGACAGTAGGCCCTTTTTACTTTGTTTAGATGATAGGTTTTAAGGCTTCTGATGTCTCTCTTTTTATTCTTCTCACTCTACCTTTTGTACTGGAGCGATTTTTTTAACGTGGGGACACTCTCCTCCAATTATATTTGTTTATTCTGATAAACCTCAGTGTTGCCGGGCAGACTGTGGCTACCAAAATCACTTCTCTGCCAGTGGAAATAAACCTAATGACCTTGGTTGCCTTGCCAACTTCTAAAGACAGTGTGTGTGTGTTTCTGTGTGTGTGTGTGTCACACTAATGGCTATAGAGTTGTAGTTGTTTCATTTAAGTCAGAGTTATGAAGTGTTATGGAGTCCTTTTAGGTTTTAACCTCCCTTGGCAGCAGTTAGGATCTATATTACAAAGGTTAGAAGGCTTTACAGTCACTCATTTTTGCTTTCTTTTTTCTTCTCGTGCATGCATGTACACACACAGTCACACACAGTTGAATGAAGCTGCACTGGCCATGGCCTTTATACATGAGCTATACTCAAATTTAATCAAAAGTCCTAATGGGTTCTGTGTGGGACGTTCCCCTCTGTGTGTATGTGTGTGTGTGAGTGTGTGTGTATTCGTGTGTAGGCAGGCCAAAGGGGGCCTTGGAGGCAGCAGTGGTTGATTGGAGGGCACATGTGTGATGTGGCTGAGAGATCAAACACACACTCTTGATGAATGTGAGAGTGGAGGGGGCAGCGCTCCTTTTCTCCGCTTCTGATCAAGGTTGGGGTGTTCTCGGTTCATTACACACACACACACAAACACAAACACACACAAACACTCCTTTTATAGAGTGAGTCTTTGACAATAAGAATACTGGTCAAGCACATTTCTATTTTCCCACTTATCCACATTTCTGCTGTGTGCATGTGTGTGTGTGTTTGTGTCTGTTGGTTTTTGAGCTTGTTGCCAGTAATGAGGTCAATCTCCTGTGTGGAGCTAAAACCTCTGTGTGTCTTTATCTCTGTTACATGGGCAGAGGATTATTCTCATCACTCTCAACACCACTTTCACTCTCAACCCTCTCCCACACTCTGCCTCCATTACTACACACATACAGCGCTTGCTTCTGTTCCTACTGACTTACAATTTAAGTCACTAAATGAATTCCAGAAATATTCTGTTTATTGGTTGATATCTCGATCCAGTTTGATCTGATTACAAATGTGCCTCAAGGAGCTTTACGAGCTGTACAGCATACGAGACCCTTGATTCAGATAAGGGAACACTCAATATAAATACACAAAAAAAAACAAATAATATAATGTTTTTTCATTTATACTTCAGTTCAAACTAATTTTTAAAAAGACATACTTGCTTAAATTCTTTGCTGAAAGGACTTGATTGAATACTGTATGATGCTTCGATGTGAACACTGGCAACCTGGGCTGAACACACAAACACCTTCATTTCCATGGAGGGTTATTTTAGTAAAATATTAACTATAGTTTAAAAACACGCTATTTGAAACAGGTTGATATTAATAATTTACCTCTGTAAGTTCAAAGGTTATTAATGAGTGATATTGTTCTTTTTTTCTTTTGTGTGGTTCACAATGTGTAAATATTTAAATACAATATAAACCCATATGAATTTGTTCATAGACCGGAAAATGTTTATATCATCTTTGCGAGAGAGAAAGAATACATTTTGAAAACTCGGTTGTAAACTGACTTGTAATCAGACAGCTGCTACTGTGTATAGGGCAGTTAAATCTTGACCATGCTCTGTAACTCTTATTATCTACACCGATGTTTTGTCAGGGTTTTGGGCTGATTATCTCTCCCTTAATTTGCTTTAAATATTATAATTAGGTAATGTTTGAAATGTTTCAATACTAGCGCCAAAATGATGCCCAATTTCCAATACCAATAACAGAATGATATTCCGTTTTCAATCATTTTTGACACTTTTAGTCCATTCGTATTATTGTGCTGTATTTATTGCTTTCTCTTATTCTAATTTGTGTCTGAGAGATTTCTCATATGAATGGGCAGATTACTTGAAACCTGCATTTTTAGTGCTCTCAGCTCAATCAGATGCCGGGAAACAAGATGCACACAAAGTCCTGCACAATCATACATCGCGCACATGTACGAAGATTGACTATTAAAAGTGTTCTGTGCCACTCCAACCAAGGCCCTGATCCAAATGGAGAGTTAATAATAGAACTATTACTTGCTCGGGGAATTTAAAGTTTTTATCACTTCATTGAAACTGTAAAATGTGGATGTCAGCCAGTGGGATCCAAATTGCGTATTTAGTGCAGAATAAATCTGAACTGCAATTTTTATTAATTATTATTATTTGTATTATTGTTATTAGACTCCACATACATTGAAATATGTTTATTGGTAATTTGAATGGAGTGTTATCCTATGTTGAAATACCATTTTACAGGGTTGTCCAAGAATAACCTGCTGAGGAACCCTTACTGGCATTTGTACCTGATTTGAAAGCACACGTTGGTTGATCCCCAGTCTTTATTTAAGAGCAACTCCCTCTATCTTTGCCGCATACGTCATACATGCTGTGTTTGCTTCAGAAATTGCTAAGCACAGTTAGCGCACGTACCTGTTGAACCAATATACTGTATAGCTTCTTGTCCAATCACTGGACAAAGTATCTCACCTTCGAGATCTATTGCACTGCCCTGGATAGAATCTTGATTTAAAATGAAGGTTGGGTTGAGAGAGATTAATCAGCTCTACTTTCTACTTTTTTACCACTTTGGCAAAATACAGAAGAAGGCATTGGGTATTAACAAGCAGTCTGTCAGTAAAGCATTTGGATCTTATACATTCTTAGGATAGATTGAGGCTATAAGGCAGGTATCCGTACACACTTACAGGCACTCTATTAAGGTCGTCTTCAGTATGGGCTGGTTGTGTAAATGGCTCTCCTATAGTATCTAGAGTGCAGGGTTGTTTTGGTTGATGCTTGTATCTCTGTACATGCCCATGTGCACCTTTTTTGTTGTACAGACACACACAAACACACACACGTGTCTGTCTCTCTTTGCAGTCTGTTTCACCATAATTGCTAACACCCCCCTGCCCTCTGTTCACTTCACACATGACGTGGCCCACCTTTTCACCCATCTGTCGGAACTACTGTGTGTGATTGTGTGCGTATGTGTGCATTGTGAGCTGTCATGCGAGGCCGGAGCGGTGTTGATCAACGGGCCAAGCCGATGGCATATGGCCATGTCCTCGGGTGCTGTGGCATGTAGGATAGCAAACTGAACGGACAAGAGCTTGTGCACATGGCTGTGCGCATACTGATGTGCCAACATTGCATATGCAACTCATCAAGTGGAGTTCTGAGCACCCATTTCTCTCTCTCTCTCTGCCTCCTCCCTCCCTACCAACTACTGTCACCGGTGCCAACACCACAGTCACATCTCTGTACAAAGTGTGGGAGGAGTTGTCTGTAGAGTATGTAAATTGGGGTTGCTTAAATCTTCTTGATCTGCCCACATTATGAGCTGCCAATGTCAACTCCTCCCAACAGTTAGGCTGCACAGTGACGCATAGAAACTACTCTGCTTGTTCTCTTTAACTATTAACTTAAAATCGCAACTTGAATAATCTCTCTTGAATAAGGCATCAGGTGCTCTCAAGGTGTCGGGATTCAAGCAGGTCCCCAAAATAAGGAAAAGTTTAATTTCACGATCATTTTCTAAGAATGGTTTATAGTACCTACAACACCTACATTAGAGATCTGCTGACTGAGGTTTAAGGGGTCAGTATGCTTCAAATGGAGTGCTTGTGGGATCGTCAAACATCACCTGAACCCTCCCAGTGGGATGGAGCCAGGAGCAACCTATGACAACAGGCTTTTTGCTCCGCCTTTCGGAACAGGTAGAAACACTTTTGTCGTTAGACGTGGTAGGGCGACTACGCACGTTACGCACTAGTGTATTTCAAGCATACTGCCACTGTCTATTGGGATTTTATCTGCCTACAAGTTTCGGCATTACCACTTCAAACTCCCCATATGCAGTATAGTAGTAGCAGTAGTAGTTTTTTGTGTCCCTGGGATAGAATTTAGGATCTGTGCTCTGATGCGCGTCAGTGTGGGGATCCATGGATTGAAATACACCAACACAGTTCCTTGCTTTCCCCTCATTACTTATTCATATAGACTGATTGACCATTGACTCTATGGTGTGTGTTTTCCCTCAGTGTATGGATGCTGAGACTTTATCTAATGGACTGGGTGTATGATGCATTTCAGTCTGTGCTGCTGATAGCTGCCTTCTTCATGTCGTGGATTAGTCATCTGGTGTCAGATAGGTTGTAGGTAAAACAAAATTTTACTGCTCATTGACGATGCATGAATAAAGAAAAAACATAAGAGAATGAGAAAATCATCAAGTATAGAAAATCAAAAGCTAAAAGCTATATTATTATTATTATTATTATTATTCTTATATTCGTATTATTATTCTGATTCAACATGCCCAATAGGGTGAACAGTCACCTATTATGGCTGCCTGCTTCCAACAGTGGCAGAAACACTGTAAAAAACCTACAGGCAATGATCAGCCGCTAACGGTTAACGATGACCCAGTGCAGAGCAACCTGGGCATTTTGTCACTAATGAGTGATCGTCCCTTGAACAGAGGTATCATTGACCATGAGGGCATAAACCATTACTAATGCCAACAGCTGCTGTCAGTTCCATTGAGGTGTAAACTCCTGGATTGTGGACCAGGAGTTGCGTCCCACTGTCACTAGTTAGTATTCATACTAGGATTAGTATACATGTATAGCATTTCAAAACTGTCGCCAGACAGAATATTGACATTGGACGATTCTGCAAAACCCAGATTACGTTCAGTGATGACATCTAATATGGCATTTAACATCCAATACAAACATTGAAATTATTTATTTCTACCATATCTCTGCATGACAACTCTGGTATTGTTAAAGTTAGGGAAAGATTATGGTTATGACAAACAAACTCTGCTCAAGATATGGTTAGCAACTAAAATGTCCGATTAAAGTTAGGGAGAGATTGTGGTCATGGGCGAAAAAAAAGCAGAATGTGTCTCCATTAAGAAAAACAATATACAAAAACACAGAAATAACTGACCAAACAAATACTGGGACATCCTAGTATTTGCCATCAGCATTAATAAACCTTCATTCTTGAACAGTGGCCTAAAGGCCTCTAAGGAATTAAAACTGTTGACATGTTGTTGAGAGCTTTGGGTGTTGGATATGTGCCATCTTACAAACAGTTAAGGCCTTTCACATCATCAGCCTACTTGATGCACCTGAGCAATCAGCTGGCACACCTGCGATATATTAGCTGCTGTTTCCTGACATCTCTACCTGCTGCTGATGACGGTTTAAAGTCAAACCGTAAAGTTGAAACTGCAACAATGCATCTCTTCTTTTTTGGAGTAAATCTAACCTTATGTATTTGTGCAGCACTGTATAAGAATGCAGTGTTTTGGATGTTTCCAGTTGTATTTGGGTCCAGGTATCACTAATTTTAACGTGTCCAGCTCATGCAAAACTGGCATGGCCAGAGTATATTTATATATCATACAATCATACAATTCATTAATTACATATATACAGAATATCTTATATATCTTGACAAATGACTGTTTATGAAAGGCATAATCGGGTGAGAATAATCAGTTGTTTGCTTAACCAAGATTCAATAAGAACTTGAATCAATAAGTAGAATCAATTTTAAAACCGCCCCTACACTTTCCTGGCTTACCTTAAATCTGCTTTTGCAAATTAGCAGAAAGTGCAGTGAGACCATGAGCATGCTGAGTGTGCTGTCAAGTATCTTTCTTTCCACCTACCCTTCCTCCTCCCTGTCTGGAAACACAGAGGGAAAGGGAAGAAAGAGAGTGAATATAACAACTCACAAGAGTCACAAAGTGTTAACTTGTAATAATCCTTTTTTTCACTATTATTATTGTTATTGTTATTTTTATTGTTATTATTATTATTATATGAGTATTTTCTCATTCTTTCTCCTGCTGTTCTGGACACAGTGTTGTACATAAATCCAGATGTAGAAGGAAATCATCAGAATTTATAAAGCAAATTAAGGCCTGTTTGGCATTTAAACATGTTATGAAAAAAATCCTGCTTTTATTATGCTTTTATTTGGAAAACTGAAAAGAATAATTCATCTGGACACCTTCTGTTCATTGAATGATGATGACACAAAGACACTTCACGGTAGAATATGAGGATTTTTTTTTCACATTTGACCGACAAACTTACTGACAGATATGTTGATATCTGTATCAGTAATTTTTCATAATTTTATTTTACACCTGTTTAATAAATTACTGGTATTTTCTGCCTCAGCAGCAGTAGTGATTCATTTCTTATAACCTAATGCAGATTGCTGGTCAAGATTTGAATCCAGTGATTTTACAATAGCAGTATTATAATGACGCTTACAAAGGGATAGAATGTGAGAGCGAGTAAAAGGGAGAACATTGGCATGGCAAGCGAAAAAGACTTAACCCTTGCTCCTCTGTGTTGTGGATTAAATGTAGCCTGTTTATTACGAGCTGGGTTTGGGAATAGAGGATTAAGTGGTCCCTCACCTCTACAAGAACAGCTCTAGGATTGTCATGGGATAGAGCCGATGCATTAGGACCTGGTACTTATCATGCTGCTCACAGTTTGAGCACAGAGAATGTGATCACTGAACATGTTGACTTGGCCTTCCCTTTAATTAGGATTTCAGGAGGGTTAAAATTGGACAAAAAAGTCCTGGTCTGATTTACAGATATCCTGTGTCATGGTGTGTCTGGCAACAAGTTTTCTACAGATTGGTGACAGCAGGTGGCCCATGGCTGATAAACCCTCAGAGAGACTTTCCTTCACTGCCTGAGAGGAACATGGGAGACATCCCAATCACGTTTTTTAAATCCTTAAGATTTTAACAAAATATTCAATATTCTTACTCTTATATTTAACCTGTGGAAGCCGAGCTGAAAATGTTGACTTTCTATCAGAATTCCTTCTTGTAAATCTAAATTATAGGATAATGAGTTAAAGTTTGTGACTCAATATCAAAAACCAAGTTGTTTTATTCACCAAGTCAAAGTCATGGCTTGGGTCAAAACCGTGAGATACTGAGTCAACATTCTGACTTTTTAAATTTAAAATGGCAGAGTATATAGCATAGTAAGTTCTTTTACTTGAGGTTCTGAGTCAAAATTAAAGATGCGTAGCCTAAATCAGTACTTTTAAAATCAAAACTAGTCTAAATTGTGAGATTCACAAAGTAAAAATTGAGACTTTATGACTTAATGAAATGATGACTTTGAAAGTCACAATTATGTTAATAAGTTATAATTGTGCAGTTTCAAAATAATAACATATAATCTCTTACCACCACTTACTTACCATGAGTTTTTTTTATTTTACTTACTTTTATTTTACTTTTTATCATTTATCATTTTGTCATTTTTTCTTTGTTTTGCAGAAAAACACATTTTAACACAAAAACAATTATTATCCTACTTTTATCCTATTTTATATTCCTGCTTCCTGATTACTGAGCACAGTGAGGTATGTCCAGCTTTGCTGCAATGGAATTTGAAAGCACAACATTTTGCAGCTTTATAAAGCAGAAGATTTCAAAAGACAGACCTTTTTTTAGACCATGTCATTACTAACACTAAGCTGCATGACTGAATTATACTGTATGAAATATTTACAGCCAGTGGACACATCACACTGACGTGTGAGTTCTCTCTTCATCCCTTTATACCTTCAGCACTAATGACCTGCTGAGAGATCAAACTTCAGTATCTAGCAAAAACATGATTGCTTTAACCTTTAATAATTAGCTATTGCCACACTTTCACTTTCATTTACATTGTTGATTTCTGAAATTGTGTTGTCATACTGCTACAGTAGTGCCTCCCCAGTCTGTCATTGCTATTGTTTTTTATTCCTGATGTGTTGCGTCTTGCTTACGTCACCCCGTTGGATCAGCCTCCATGTGTAAGCATCAGCCTGGAATCTGAGTGGACCATCTGCCTTGCAAGGCTAAAGACTGTGGAGGAGACATGAGCATACCGTTCACAATATAAATAAACGGTTTACCGGGATGCAATTGTAATTGTCATAGGTATATAAGTTGTTTGTGGTATCATTGAACATTTAACCAAATGGCTGTTTTTTCCCAAGTCTTAACATATGAACATGTGGCTTGGGAAATATTTTCAGAATGTTTCTGGCCCACCTTTGGAATTCCAATTGGATTAATTGCTGTCATGTTTTTACAATCAGTTCAACTTGCGCAATTTTCAAAATAGGAGAAAAAGTGGATCGTCTGGACATTTCTAACTATAGCCTTTGGTTTCTTAAACTCAGTGAATCTAGTCTCAAATAATGTGTCCTCCAAGTTTAGTGTCACCCCAGAAGATTCATTTGAAAAATCTTCTTGACCTACATATCTACATATCAGCAGGTGGTTCAGCAGATGTCTTTCAACATTTGTTTGTTTTTGTTAGGTTGGTTCTGTATAGCATTTGAACTAATCTAAATACTTTCCGATCTCCTATAGAACCCATTTGGATTCAACATTTTTTAACATTTGTAATGTAACTTAGAAATACTGGAGGTCCTGAGTTGTAATGTATTGATAAATAATTGATATGATTTGCATGGATGTTAAACTGAGACATTCCAAATACTGAAACTAATGTGAGACAGCTAGATCATTGTTGTAGAGAAAACTCACTCTGATGGTCTTGTTGATCCATCAAATAGTGGGTCAGTTATTGAGCTGAGTTACTGAAAGAATATAGGTAAATAGATAAATAGATATAGAGGCTTACTTTTTATTAGCAAGATGCAGTATATCTGTGTGTGTGTGTGTGTGTGTGTGTGTGTGTGTGAGTGTGTGTGTGTGTGAGTGTGTGTGTGTGTGNNGGAATGTGTGCATGTGTGTGTCTGCATTTGTATCTGATGTAGTCTTTAACAGTTTCCCTCTGAAGCCTTGTCAGACATGCCATACTAAACACACACACACACACACACACACACACACACACACACAGCCTCAGAGCCATTGTTTCTCACACAGCAGGGCACAGGGTCGATTGCCAGTTGTGGAGCATTGTCAGCCTCCCTGTGTTAGCTGGTGTGTATGTGTGTTTTTGTGCAGACATGCTCTCAGCTGAGGGAGCTGGTTCACGGGCCGGTCAGAGCCGCCTTATTTCCTTTTAATTGACTTAAGATGGGCAAACAAGACCTCAGCAAGCACACGGTACCCATTACACTCGCACACAACAAACACACACCGGCAAGATGCACACTAATGAAGCACACGTACTGACATACACACAGCCACAATTGCTCCTGCGTGTGTTAGCTACTTTACAGTTCCATCAAACTAAATGAGGGGGTTGTGTTTTCCCAGTCAGCACTGCTGCCTTCCAGCTGCCTGCAGCTCTGCCAGAGCTCATTCACGATTAGTGATATTTGTTGTCACCTTGCTGCGTTATGTCCACCTTGGTTTATGTGCACACAAAGCCCAAGCCAAGGTCTCGATCAGAGAGGAGACTGTCTCGTTGTTTAACATGACAGCTTGCAAGCTTTCTGAAGCCCTTTTCACACATAGAAGATGGAATCTTGCTGGCTCTGACTCTCGGTGTAAAACAGCGGTTTTTGGCATTAACACTATTGCTAACAATTCCACGTTGACTCCTTTCACACATGATACGACAGTTCTGCGGTGAGGTCAGCAAAGTTGGAAAATAATGACACTAAGAAAGAAAAGCATTCTTGGTTCTCTCAAAGGCGCCTCGGTGATGAATTTAAAAACTAGCTGAACGTTCATCTCCATGGCTTGACTTATGACACGCAGAAGTCACTAGTAGTAGTTGTTTAAGCACCCTGTGATCCCCAAGATATTATTTCCCACAATTTAATCTTCTATGAGATGTTATTAGAGAACTTTGCAGTCTGTTTTACCCAGTCCAACAGCCTCCAAACTACCACAGTAAAAACATAAAGGGACAGCACGTTAAAGTTCTGGCTCTCTTTTAATTCCTATTTTGCTATTAATAAAAGCTGAAAGTTTACTAACTTGTGGCTGGTAATGAATGGATTTTTTTATGCATGTAAAATGGGACTTTCTCATTTTATTTCTGTTTCTGTTTGTTTTTGTTGGCCCTGCACTGCAACGCTCACCTGCCGTGAGAAGAGGGTTTATTCTCTGACTTTCAGTCACCTCAGTATTCCATGTCTAAAGAAATTCTAAATAATAACCTGTACAGAAAAACATGATGCCAACATGTAAAGTTGCCAGAATATGTGTATGCGGTAAAGGGGCTAACTTAGCATCTTCTATAACCTGAAATACAGTAGCACAAAATGATCACACAGCTTGCGCATCTTGAAAAAAGAAGCCAAAGGACAGTTGTATATGCTCTGCTAGCTCTTAAAGAAGTTCAAAAGAAAATGTGAACACAAGTCCCGTCCAAGGAGAACCTAGCATACACAGTTTAATCATTTTGTCCCACAGCTCTGCCCACTAATGTTTTTTCTGGACTCGATGTGAAGTATGACACAAACAAATACAAGGCACTAGAGTCATAGAGTCTTGCTGTTAGTACCCCCTAGCTTTTGTTTTCATGAAAGACTGGTTCAGTGAGGGTGGAAATGTTGTTTCAGGCTTTTATACCCACAGAATGGGTTTTGTGGTAAACAGCAGTGACATTCAGAAATTGGGTAAATGTCAGGAAGGAGAACACTGATTCATTTGTAGCCTTTGATAGTGCAAATAACTACGTTTGCATTGTATAGGGGGTAGCTGCAGTAAGCTGCAGAGGCCCCCAGATTGTAGCGCAGGCTTTGTGTTAAAAATGTGTTTTCCAATAGCTGCAAATACATTTTCATTTTTTTCTTGATCTGTGCAGTACCTGATTCAGCTGCCTGCTACTAGAGGATGAACAGAGAATCACTTTTTACAAACCACTAGCTCTCAGCTCTCAGCTATCAGGGGCTTACTGTGGCTACACGCACAGCCGCACTGTGCTTTGATAAGCTGCATGCCTCACTCACTCACCTGCCCTCTCCTACCATGGATATGCATGCTGAGGAAAAACAAGTATGCTAACAAAAGTACATACATATACGTATATCACCAGCGGAGATTTAAAACCCAACTTTTTTCTTTTTATTTCCTGTTTGTCTCCTGCAGGTTATTCCTAAAAAAAGAAGCTCCTCGCTCTGCAAATTACCATTTCAGTTGATTTGTTTTGCTTTTTTTTCCTCACAAGCATGCCTATCATTTTCATTGCCCCTTCATGCATCCATCCATCCTTCCCTCTCTCCCTCACTACCCAATCATTGTTTTATCATTGGTGTGAGAGAGAGAAGAGGACAGGCGAGAGGAGAAGGAGGAGAAAAAGGAAGAGAGGAAGATGGCCAGCTTTCTACTTGTCTGTCTGTCTGTTTGTCTGTCTCATTTTTGTCCAGGTATGGCCTCATGGAAAGTGGCCACTCTGAGCCCAAGTCCAATTGATAATAACATGTAATGATTTAAAAATAAAAAATTTAAGCCACAGTGAAATTTCAATGAAAAGACTGAATAACAACACATTACCAAGGCCATATCAATATTTCTTCCTACCTCAGTTGCTGTCCTAAGATGCTCTCACTCAAGAAGCTGGCGTCACTAATGTCATAACATTAACTCAGACAGAAGGCAGGATCGTTAAATAGTAAACCAGTCATCCAGTTTTGGTGATCACATTCCCGCTGCAGCTTCATCCTCTTGTCGTTAGCTTACAGTCTTCTGTAGGGCCGACCAAGACGCTCTAGCTGCCGAGCTTCACTGTTCACTGCCATGTGAATTAAAACCAAACAGTACTTGGATGCTTTAGGTGGCAAGTTGGCCAGGATGACTAGGAGTCTCTGTTGCTGCTCATTCATCAATATAGGTGATAGGACAAATAATTTATTGTTAGGTCTAGGGGAATTGGTTAACACTAAGCCTTACAGCTATACTAGCTACTTACAGGCCACAACATACTATACTGAGTGCCATAGATTGTTGACACTAAAGAAAGGATGCAGGCATCTCACCCCGGTGACTTGGTGGTGGGAGGCGGGCTTGGAATCCTCTGGTCCATCACCAAACATACAATGATAGCTCATAGCTCGCCGTTGTTTTTGGTTTATTTAGGGTAATAATAAGTACATACAGATTCATTGTCCATCACTGTCTCGACAAAAGGAGTTTAAAAGGAGAAACGAGTTTCTCAGGGTGAAAGGTGCTATATAAATAAACCTGTGGAACCAGCACCCCTGACAACAAGGATTAGATCAGGCGTGTGTGTGCCCATTCATGCCCATTTTAATGTTTAGAAGAAGAAGAATTACTTTATTCATTCATGTGGGGAAATTAAATTTTTACACACAGGCCCAAAATACATACACAGCACCTATAGACATGCATTAATGATGTCAGAGTGGTCCGTGCTGGACTTAAAGTCACCCTCCTGTTCCCAAGCAGGAGTCCCTACAGACTGAGTGAGCTACTGTCGCTCCACGTCAACTGACCAATAACTGAACCTGTTGACCTGGTCTGCATATACTGAGATGCAGCCATCTGATTCACTGTGTGAAGGAGCTTTCTGTTGGCGTTAGCTAGCAGGTGAACTTAACGTAGTGGCCACTGATTCTGTATATTGTATCATTGTTTGTGTAAATCCTGAGGAAGGCAATTCATACACTGAAACTGTCAAGGTAAGAAACATATAATGTGGCCTTAGTATGTGAATGAGCAAGAGAAAAACATCCAAATATCGAACATCTTATCAAAAATATGGCTGAAATTTGCATGGTGCCATATTTATGCAAAAAATGTACAATATCAATTATTTGTGCGGTGAAATGTAATATGATGAAGTTGTTAATTCCCCAGAAACAATCATTCATAAGAGGCAGTTTCACAGTCCTCCCAGCCTTCAGTTGACAACAGAGACTGAAGCAAAGTGCAGTGGGCTCAGCTGTCTCTCGTATCGCTGTACAGATTTTCTATGGAGCAACTCACAAAAACACACACTCAACACCCACTCAGCAGCATTTGCCCTTTAGGCAGAGAATAAAGCACATATTATACATCCAGTTCAGGATCAAATGGGAAGGAGGGTCACATTATGAGGAAGGAAGTGCACTTGTGTGTGCAGAGGATCAGGCAACATGGTGTGTGTATAGGGCTCCTACACTGTTACACTATATCCATATTAATATGCATACAGTATCACTTTGAAGAAATGCACAAGTATGTATACAAATTTTAGGGAAATTGTCTTGCTGGAGAGCTTCCCTGTTCAGTGATAAGAAAGGAAATATCTTAATCATCCATGTGTTCCCAGTAGATAATCTGCTTTAGTACCTCATGCTGACATCTTGCATACTGTACACTGTGCTGAGTGATAGAAGTTCCCATATGCTAGTGTGCTACCATGAAGTTAGCTACAGGTTATAACACACTTGCAGGAAATGCTTTAATTACCAGCACCCTCTAGCACTAGGTAAGCGAACACTACTGACAAATGACGTAGATTAAATAGGGCTGCATGGCTATAGTCTCAAGGGACACGGTTATGAAAGTTTCAGATTTATTAAATGGAAACCGTGTTGACAGATGTGTCGATATCAGTGTATGTGGTGACCAATAAGAAACAAGAATTGGCATTACAGGAATGTCACTGTTAATTTAATTATTTTTTTTATTGCTCATAATACAGGCGAGCCCATTGTCTACACAACACACTACATCATGTAATGTTTATTATCATTCAGTATAGTTTTATCGGTTGTAGATTTACGTACTTAAGTCTTAATTTTACTACTTCAACTTTAAAGTTGCACGAACAAATATTTTTATATTGTCAGTGCGTCAAATGGCTGTGTGTAATGTGAACGGAGTCATTCGTAATGAAAAACCCACAGAGAATTACCACCCATCACCCAACAGTTCCCTTCAACTACAGAGCTTTTTAGTGTCTTTCAGCTCATTGTTTTGGGTTTTTACAGTCTTTACTGTTTTGGTTCACACTCTCTGCTCTCATGAACCTTGTTTCCAGCCACAATGAGATGAACCTGGCTGCAGTCTACAGATGAGGCGGGGTTCAACGTCAAACTTTTAATCCCACCCACAGTGGTTTGATTGGTTTAACTGTTGAATTTGGGCGGGGTTAAAAGTTGATTGTGATTGGATGCGTGGGGATGCTGGGACATACCTGTACAAAGTTTATGAGGAGTTTGTACGGACGTGCTATGTAATTTGTAGGTCTAGTTTTACACATGGCAGACCCACAAGGTGCCAGAGGAAGTTTCCATCTCTCCAGCCAAACTCAAATACACTGCAATTTGTGAAACTTTATTAGATAGTGTTTATGTGGTTGAACTAAACAGTACATAGGCATTGGGCTTACATTAACAACAGGCTTACACATTGACACCAACCCTGCCACACATCGATAGTCTTGTAACAAGGGTCTATGTTGCGGCCATGCTCCCCTCTGGATGAAAACAAAGCGGTAAAAATGACCGGAACCCTATGGAAGACAAGTAGGGGTACCATTCTCGTAAGCTTATATATCGCATGTTTCACTTCCAACAATAAAATAACTCACATCCATAGTTTGTCCCTGCTTCTGAAGGAGAAACAGGTAGTAAAAGTGGAGTTATGTGGCTGTCAGAGGACGGGCTAGGATCAGTGAAGCTAACGACACTAGCTCTATAAATGGAATCTAATCAGGGAAACAGCTAGTTCAATGCTAATTATGCGAGTGAACATTCAAGTGATCAAAACAATATCTAATGTCAAAGTTGTCAATTTATGAGCTGTATATTGTGGATGTTTAACTTGTCCACTCGTGGTTCAAAGTGATCATTATGTTTAAAATACGAAACAGAGAGTTTACAGACGGACAGTTCCCCTCATGACATTGTTAGCTAACTAATGTATACCAGTAGGTCCTTTTCATTTCATGAACAGACTGGTGTCCTTTAACTCACCCAAACCTAAGTCCAAAAATGAAATCAACGTTTAACCCCGCCCAAATTTGACAGTTAAACCAATCAAACTGCAGTGGGTGGGATTAAACGTTCAACACTGAACCCCGCCCCATTCTGCAGGCCGCAGCCAGGTATACTTGGCCACAGCCGACGGCTCTTTTCAGCCAAAAATACCTGAAAATGAGCAAAATAAATGTTTTTGAACAAAGGTGAAACAATGCACCTAATAGAAATAGTTCCATATGTGTTTTGGCTCATCTGACTGGAGTAACATTAACTTAAATATAAATGGGTGCTTCAGTTTTAAGATGTTTAAGCTGTGTGTTAAGTGTTTTGGCAAGTATATTTTTCCTATTTTTAACCATCCTTGGGTTCTAACATTCATTGTAATTACAAAGGTTACACACCCTCAACATCTCAACCCTCAGCATTTTTGCTGTATTAAAATATATTCCATTCAAATTTAACAAAACACAAAAGTCAAAAGGTTTCAGTTGTTAGTTTTAAACAGAAGTAGTACCTAAGACATCTTCACTAGCGGAGGAAGAACCAACAATAATTGGAAAAATCCAAGTTGTTTATTTTACTTTTTCAGACCCAAGTTACACTCAGCTCTCATGTAAGTGCTAGCATGGATCTTACTATCACTCAGCATAATTTAGGCTAAACTTCTAGCACGGAGCACAGGAGCACATTAATAGTTTAATAGTCTGTGTTTTCATTACAAAGTGGAAGAGCTGAGCAGTTGGACAATCTTCGGTAACCTTCAATAATCTCCTCTATCGCCTGTTGTTATTGTGCATATGTATCAAATAAAATGACTGTATGTTAGACCCCTCAGTACTGTGCTTTGAGGTCTAGTTTAATGGTTTTCAGTAACCAATAAATGTATCCTGTCTGTAATAACCAGTTAAAGTCCTTAAAATTGCATTTTTGTTTATATCTGTAAAACCTAACTTCACATGTAAATATGCTGTATGCCATTTGTATGTTTTTCTGTGAAAGTTCCCGTCTCAGTTCTACATTAAACAGTATATGCTTTACCTTAAGCTGGGAGTTTTTAAGTACGTGCCTGGACTCACGCATAGAGCCACCCACACTACACCATCTTTTCTCAATTCCAGCTCATTTGAGCATTACACCGAGCTTGTGTGTTGTGTGTGAGGACAAAGGACAACCTCACATCATGTAGGCCCCTGGCGCAGTGTGTTTGTGTGACAGCGTCCACACGATGAGAGCCAAGAATGGTGTTTGTGTGCATGTGTGTTTTGTATTATTTATACATATGGATGAAGGAGTGTTTGAAGGGGATCTTTGGGGTCTTTGTTTAAACTAAATAAATAACTGGTTGTGCACACACACACACTCGTATTTAAATTTCCATTTATTTCCTACAGTATGTTTTGAATATATTCACATAATATTGCATGCCCTGGTGGTATTATATTATGTCTGCTGTAGTTTTCATCCCTTACCTTTCCAATTTATATATCCTGGAATTGTCAATTACATTTTTCTTATACACCCCTCTTCCCTTTATTTATTAACAAACTTTAACCACTGAAATATGCCATAGATACTAGAATTTGTAGTTGGACAGATAGCTGCTTTGAATTGAATTGATTTACATGTTTATTTTTGGGTCATTAATTAAATTGTAGCTAGTATTCTGGAGGCCTTAAAACCTGAACCCTGCAGACACCCTGTGTCCCGGAGTTCACATTTCACTGTGTACAAGTTGGCGTTGCACTCCTCTCCAAATCTGAACCATTACTCTCCACTTTGTAATCAGCTCCAACAATTATAACCTCGCAGTGCGCCTTTGATTACTGTCCTGGTGTATTTTGGACTGTTCTGGGAATCCATAAAAAAATGATACTGGTCCCAGCAGAACTCTAGGTTACACACATTTACAGTAACCCCGTCTGTGTGTGTTTGTGTGTGGGTTGCCGTTTGTTTGAAGTGCTTATTCCCCCGAAATTACAGTGCTGCCATAATGAAGTATTACCATGCGATTCCAAGGCAGACCAGTACAAAGAGTGAGCACTTCTGTGTGTGTGTGAGTGAGTTTGTGTGTGTGCTGGACACTTGAGGTGAAAGTTTAAATGGGATGCCCAAGAAAAAACATCTAAAGTGTGTGTTTGTGTGTGTGTATTCTTGTGTGTGTTTGCATGTGTTTTATGACGCAAGTAGAAAAATAGCCTTTGTGTGTGATGTAGCCCCACTGTGTCGAGGCGGGTGTTTGTGAGTGTAACAATGCGTATGACTGACTTAAAGAAAGGCAGTTGCGTGAGTGTCCTCCCAGTTGTGTTTCTAAATGTGTGGATCCACCAGCCAGCTGTGACAAAGCTCAGTTTGAGCTCACACACACTCAGAGGTGCAGGCGTCTTTGGCTGCAGGCTGTGCTGGCCTCACCTACGTCCTCCCTGGCCTGCTGAATGTTGCATGAGTCCCGACCGCCTCATACATAGTGCATCAGCACAAACATGCCATCGGATGATATACATACTGCATTGGCACCTGTACCCGCCTTCACTAACAAGCATCCAATCCATTTTTCATCAACACATGCAGTGGGACGGCTGTTTGAGGACAGAAAAGTAGGAGGTGGTGGATGGGAATAGGAATAATGTCTTTTGCTTTTGTTTGTGTGTTTTTTGGAGATGGTGGTACTTGTCTTTTGTTATCTCCCTTTGGCACTCTACACTTCGGGTTGGCAGGGTTTCTTTGTTTTCTGCTGCTCGGGAGAACTTATTTTTAAAGATTGAGCATTTATTTAAAGATGTACTAACCAGTATTTTGTTTTTATACTTACAATGGATGAAATGAGTCATGTGAAAAGTGTTGGTCATTGTGACAGACCCAGAGATAGTTGTCACCTAATTCTGCAGCTACACAGAGCTTTTTAGCCTCTTTTTGCTAATCGTTATGGTTTTCTGGCCCACAAACCCCACTCTCAACAGTCTTTTTCCAGCAGCAGGCAGCTGTTTTCAGCAAAAAAGTCTGATAAACCCCCTGTACACTACCCACCCAGCGCCAAACAGCAGACGGACAAAGCATTTAAAGAGCTTAAGAGCCATCAGGCTGTTA
This sequence comes from Oplegnathus fasciatus, assembly GCA_003416845.1. Classification (NCBI taxonomy): domain Eukaryota; kingdom Metazoa; phylum Chordata; class Actinopteri; order Centrarchiformes; family Oplegnathidae; genus Oplegnathus; species Oplegnathus fasciatus. The sequence goes on along the minus strand of NTHP01000289.1, from coordinate 708,061 downwards.
TATCAGCTATTTTAAGTTCAAGCATAGCTTAGTGCTGATGTGGTGTGGGAGTTAGGCCATTACATTGTAAAAACAGGTTGTGCCATACATATTACTGTAGTTACTACCAACTTAACTGTAGTTAAGTCCAACTGACATGAAATTTCTTTTTTTTTTGTCTGCTACAGCATACAGAATGTGCTCTGTGAAATCACTCGTCCTGTGTTCTCCTGAAAGGGAGAAATTTATATTTGCTGGTTTCATGATGGTGGCCCTTAGTTTTGCATTAATTTGAAGGACTACCATTAGCTATCCATCTACATAGATAGACACCTTATTTCTATACAGCCAATCAGATCTTGCATGAAGCACTGACGTTAATGTTCCATTGTAGGCAGATCAGACGGTCACACTGAGCCAGACAGCAGCCTGCTACACAACACAAGAACCACAGACTCTGAACAACAACCACATTCTCTTTTCTGCCAAAGTCTTCTTCTTATCTAACAAACATGAACACACATCCTGACCTGCACTTTAGCTTGTCAAATGAGCAACAAAACCAACATTCAGCAGGAAAAGTGCACCGCTAACATCAGTTTGCAGGCTCGATGGCTAATTAGCTGCTCAGCCACAGCACATTAGACAGCATGTAAACGTACCTGCAAATGTCACGTTAGATGGTTAGATGCTGCTGTAGTTCTTACTCTTCAATATCACTAACAACACACTGTCTGCCCATAACATGTAGGCTACTGCGCAAGTTTGTTTTCTTTGTCTATCATTCCAGCCAAACACAGGCCCTCCAGCCAGCTGAGACGAAGAGGAGCATTTCTGATAGTTCCCAAAGACCTTTTAACTATAAAAAAACTATTAACGAGACAGTTAAAAAAAAAACACATTCACATTATTTTTTACTACAAAACAGGACGACTAAGTGTGATTTCAGTTGTCTAAACACAAGCAGCCAAACAAGAACTCTGCCTGAATAAAAGTCTAAAATTCAGATCAAAATCAGGAACTATGTGATCAAAGAATATGTAAAGAAGACTATGAATCTGACCGGGGATCAAATTCCAACTTTTGGTACTTTACAGTTCTGGATAGTTGATAGTTTTTAAAAAGCATAGATTTTTGGCACCCAGCCTTACTGAAATGTTAGATGCTAAATGTAATGTTAATTAACTAAACTGTAGCTAGAAATCACTTTGTTGATGTGAGGCTAGTTTGAACAAGTATAAGGAAAAAGATGGACCACAAACAATAACTGGGTCCATAAATGTAGAGGACACTGAAAGTGGCTGTTTTATGAGGGTTATTTTATGTATTTTTGTTTTAAATCATTTTGTATAACATTATTTATATACCTGTCAAAATCTGGGTAGGAAAAAATGGAAAAGAAACCTAAAGATCTGAGCTGGAGTCCCTTCAGAGGTGAAGCCTTTTGAATGCCTGACTGATAACATACTGCGGTTGAGATTCAGAGCAGTGTTGTGTTACATCTTGCACCAGGGCTGAAATGTGTTTGTGTTAAATTAATTGAGGCTCCTCTCTCCTGTTACTGATATTGTATCCTCCTCGCAGGATACTTTTCCCATTGATCTGTTAGGGGAAGCAGTGGAGGCTGAGGCTGCTCTCCATGGAGCAACGGTGAAACCAAACCACATCAACACTTAATAATGAGGGCAACTCTGCACTTCATGAAGCCCTGGTGAGAGAGGTCCGTGATACTGATAAGGAAAAGGAAATAACAGCAGGAAACCAGGACTCTACAAAGTTTCCTCTCACTTCTCTATCATTTCTGCTCTGAAGTTGCTTGATGAGAATGCCAGCCAGGTTAAAAGGTTTCTTCGATTAAACGTCCCAATGATTAGTGGATGAATGATCACTACGCCTGGCATAAGCAGGGGAAAATCAGCAGGTGTGAGCAATCTGTCAAACACTGTCAGGAGTTAGTTTGTTGCCTCTGTCACCTCTTATGGGGAACTCAGTAGATTCAAAACAAACCAAACGTAGGGGGCTGAGCCAGGGCGCCCCACCCTCACGTTTTACATCAGATTCAAGCTCATTGAAATAACTTGTCTCGCTATATTAAGAACTTTTTTCTTCCTTTTATCTATAATGACGTCAGAATAGATATAATCAAATTCTACATTAGGGCGCAATTCATGATTATTGTGATTATCGATGAATCTGCCCATTATTTCTTTGGTTAATCGGGTAATCATTTAGTCTATAAAATGTTAGAAAAATGTACAATACATTCAGTTTGACAGTAAACTATAACTCATTTCACTGTGTCCAATGTGCATATGAAAAGCTACAAAAGTCAACAGTCTTCCAATATTCAGAACAATCACTATGACCAAAGACAACCATCTGCAGCACTCTGTGAATTCATTTCCATTTCCCTCTATTTGATGATACATGCTGCCAGCCATCCTGGCAGCAGCAGGGACAGTAGTGCTGCTTGTATGTTGGCAGAAGAAAACCAGTCAAAAGTGACTGATAAGCTGGCACTTCATTTGTCCAAACACTACATTTAAAATCATTAAAATAATATTCTTTCCCTTCAGAGACTTCTCAAAATTCTGTCCATTCTTCACACACACACACACACACANCTGACCTGCACTTTAGCTTGTCAAATGAGCAACAAAACCAACATTCAGCAGGAAAAGTGCACCGCTAACATCAGTTTGCAGGCTCGATGGCTAATTAGCTGCTCAGCCACAGCACATTAGACAGCATGTAAACGTACCTGCAAATGTCACGTTAGATGGTTAGATGCTGCTGTAGTTCTTACTCTTCAATATCACTAACAACACACTGTCTGCCCATAACATGTAGGCTACTGCGCAAGTTTGTTTTCTTTGTCTATCGTTCTCTACGGTGACACGAGATACATTCAGAGCCAGAAGACATTACAGTGAGCAAATGCAGTAAGGCATACATTGAAGCAACACAGAAAATCAAAGGTCAAATCAATTAGACAACTGTAGCTATATGTAGACCCAGGCTCACTGCGCATGTAAGCCAATTTGTCCAAATAAGATTCTCTCATTGTATGCTATTACATGCAGAAGCATGTTATTGTTAACGGTCGGATTAATTTTGCTTGTTATGTTGCACACCAACCTCTGGTGGACCAAACGGGAAGGAAGCTGCTCAGTATGGGAGGACTCAAACATTTGACTGAGAGGGAGCTGAGAGGACAAGGAGCATATATACTTCCCCAAAGACCTTTTTTCATCCTTTTTAATAATAAAAGACAATTTAAGTATTGTTGACATTATTTTTGACTATAAAAAGGATGACTAAATATGATTTATGGTGTAACTTAAAGTTTACACAGCCTGTGTTCACATTGTGTTCTGTTGTCATGGCGAAACAGAGAAAACAAAGATGAGAGAGAATAGATCCGGAGGAAAACTTTTTTCATATATATATATGTATATATATATATATATATATGTATATATATGTATGTCTTTAGACCAAACCGGGTGTATTGTTCTGAATTACATCTCTTTGACATTTACAATAGCACTGACATGCATGCTCAGTATTGTACTGTACAGTTACCGTTATTTGGAATAAACAACAGTAACTTTATGCTGCATTCACTTGGTATTGCTGTTGGCTCCACTTGGTTGCTTGTTACAGAAACTTGTAGCCCTTTAGGTGTTGACTTCGGCAAAATGTTTTACATCGACATTGAAGCTTTCCAAAGACCTTTGTTAATGTTGTTGTCATTATTTATGACCATACTTATTTTCACCTTAGTAAAAAACACATTCAAGTTTCAAAGAAGTGATTGTTGAGTAATAATTTCATCATTAGATAATGAGGTGATGTTAGATGGACGCACGGGTTGTATCATATACAGTATACTGTATGTAGCTAGTTCACACATGATAGCATACATTATTTTCACCTTTTTGATAAAAGAATCTGTCACAGGTCTCTTAATTTCTATCACCAGTCAGTAGTGGCCTTTTCTTTATTTTACCCGAATGCTGCACCAGATATAACGTCACTCTTTGATTACTTCAGACATAGATAAGTTGCAAGTAAAAAGTGCTGATTTTGCAAGTGGCAAGTTTAGTGTGAAATTAAGTAGTTACAACTTTGCGGTAAGTGTGAACTTTACTATCGATCTCAGGACTGAACATATGTTCAGGGTGCTTGTGTTTTACATGAGATTTGTTGGAGACCAAAACAGAGCTAAAAGCAGAGTAAATATTGGACTTCCATTCATCAGTTGGCCAGAAACATGACTCCGACCACCACACCTTTTTTATAGTGATAATTTTTTCAAGTGGTCAAAAAGTCAATTAATTCTACAGTAAAGGATTTTTTTGTTTGAATTCTAGCAGCCCAAGTTTCTCTCAGATAGCCATTGAAGCTACTTGAGCCTTCGTGCCTCCAGCCTCTATACCATAACACACAAGGTGCTGATAGCAGTTGTGCTGTCACTGTGGCTGCTATCAGCTAACATCTCTTGCTCCCAGTCAGTGACCTATGTAGCTTCTGCATTATAGCTAGCGTGCTAACAGCAGTGGGGCCAAGCACCCTTTAGCAAGTCTCCCCTGCAAAGCAGAGTCTCCTAAATGAAAACCATTCCCCTCCGCCCGCTTCCCGAGCTCTGCTCAGGGACAGGAGCCATGGGGTCAGCAGCTGGTGGAGAATATGGCAATTGTTTATGAAAAAAAATGCTTTCTCAAGCCCACCAAAAACACACACTTGGGGGGAAAAAAGCCTCTGTCCCTGAACAGCCAACAGCTGGGAAGGGTTGGGAGTAGCCTGGAGGCTGGCAAGTCGCCCCCTCCCCTCCCCAGTCCAGATGGGGGAGGTTAGGCTGAGGCGAACTGCAGCCCACCCTACCCCTCTCCTCTCTCCCCTCCACTTCCTAAACTTCCCATTCCCATTAAGGAGAGGCTGAAGATTGCGGAGGAAGGGAAAGGAGGAAGAAAAGCAAAAGAGCATGACTGCTCTGTTTTTCACCCTCTACCCTCCCTCCGTCTTCAGCCTAATCAAATAAAGCAGGAAGCTTCCGAGACGGAAGAGGAGTGTTTATTGATATTTGCGTGATCCCCTTCACCCCCTGTCCTGTCCCTGCTGTTTATTTTCTATCCACCACTATTGAAAATTCTGATATTGTCAATGTTTTTAGCTCATATATCATGCCTAACTGAATGTTTGAAAACTACTGAGGCAAAAAGGTTATGTTTCTTTCAGCGTCTTACAGTATACCATTATCTTTAATTGAGCCGTTGGGAAATTACACACCAACTCAACATCCGTTGCAAAATGGCTATGACCAGTCAATTTATTGTAATAAAAGGGTGTCATATGAAATAAAGTGGCCTTAAATAAGAATTGATGACCCTCTCCATCTATACCATTGGTCGGATATAAAGGCGCACACGCTGTTCATACTGGAGCCAAGAAAAGCCTTTTGAGAGTATTGGTTTTCAGCTGCTTACCTTTTAGTTCTTAAAAAGTTGAAATTGCATCTTTAAGTAGCTCACAGACTCAACTCAAAAGTAGCCTTTAAGTGGAAAACTGTGTTGGGAACTGGATGGATACCTTAATGCAGATCTTATGGGGAACAGTGCCAAGGGAGAAGCTCCATCATCCAATGTAAAGGCGGACTGACACAGGAGTTTAAAATCTGGTAACCCCCTCCTCTAAAGTTTTTCATATAATACTAACACAGTATTCTGCATTTAATGGCAGTACAAGTAATCAATTGGACTTGAAATGATTAGCCCCATACATGTCTCAAGGATGGAACTCTACTGTTTGACCAATATTGAAATAATAAACATTGTGGTAGAGGCATAAAGTGTGTTGAACCCAAGCCAACTTCCTATGTAAGCGCATGAGCGTAGACTCCAGCAAGTTTCAAGCTTTTATAACGCCATAAAAAACCCAAGAATAACCACTGGGTAGTTCTACTGATTTAAAAATCATCTGCACAGCCGTTTGAAAGGAAACCATATTCATTTTAAAGCAGCATATTCTGTTGCACACTTTATTGTTGTGCTCTGTAGTGTCAAAACAGATTGTAGGTTTGGATGCCAAAATCGGATGTCAGTTTTCCGATACCAGTATCCAGTAGTCGTCTCATTCAAAGTGCAATGAACCCGTGTAAAACCAGCTTGGCACTGCTGAGAGGATCTGGTGTTTGAATGGCGGGGTGCTGAGAAGTTGCCTGCAGTAACAAAGGGAAACTTTTTCTTGAACTGCCACTGTGAGAGCCTGTCTTGTTATTTTCAATGGTCCTTTTGTTAGAGGTCATTGAGAGGCGACAGCTTGATTTCCCCTCAAGCCATGCATGTGTGTGTGAGTGTGTGCGCACATGCTGCTGCTGTCTGACATATCACTCATCGTACCATTGTGCGTGTGTATGTGTGTGTGTTTGTAGACAGAGTGCAGTAATCCAAGCCTACCTGCAACCCCGTGGGCTCGCTGCTGACTGCTCCCTAAAGGTCAGAACTCATGACCTCCAGGGTCCGGGGGCAGATCAGTGTCCTGGGGTGCTATTGTCTCTCTCTCATAGGCATCCCAGCGTACACACCAGACAACTTCCCATCCACACACATGCACGTACTACGAGGCCATTAGGCAGGGAAACATTGTATACACACATCCTAAGTGTAGACACACGCACTCAAGGAGTAGGATCGATATATATGGATTAACACATATTTAGATTTTGGGGGATTAATGTATAGAGTGAAAATTTGAGATAGGGTGGTGAGAAAAGAGTCACAGATCTAAGCTCACAAACATCTCGTTATTTCAAATGGCATCTGGTGTAGTGATCTACCGAGGATGTGATAGATATGATGCTCTGTAACTGACTACATATTTATTACTGAATTAACAAATACTACAGATATGAACTAATGCAAGTCTCTAACTCCAGTTCTTCTGAAAATTAATGAAATTACAAGAGTGTTACAGTAGGAGTTACCTACTGTAAGATAATCTATAAAATGCAGGAAGAGCAGAAGGATTATTACAAAGAAAGAAAGAATGATAGAAAGCTAGGAGCAATTAACGGAAGAATGTAAAGAAGGGAGGCGCAGTGAAAGAAAGATTTAAAGCAAGGGGGAAGGAAAAAAGGAAAAAAATGAAAGGAAGGAGTGGGGATTAAAGAGAGAATGAATGAAAAGAAGGGGGGAGGGATGAAAGAAAGAAAGGAAATAAGGATGCATGAGAGAAAGAATGGAGGAAAGGAGGGAAGAAATAGAGGAAAAGTGGAGAAATAAAGACCGGAAAAGACACACACACGCACATGTCATAGAGAAAACCATTTGTAGGATGTAATTGTGAAGTAATGAAGGTTGGTCTGAGAGGGGTGAGAAGTGAAAGGTCAGGAGTGTGTTGTTGGAGAGGCCTCAGCCAGCAGCCATCAACAGGGTAATGTCACGTGTGTGTGTGTGTGTGTGTGTGTGTGTGTGTGTGTGTGTGTGTGTGTGTGTGTACAAGTGTGCGTCAGAAATAAGAATAGCAAAGCCATTCAGCCCTTTGTTAAACACATAAGGGTCACTGTTTTGCATCAGAAGTATGTTGAGGCATCTCCAGAACACAAACACACTCACACACACACACACACACACACACCTCCCGCTTTCTATATCCAAAAAACGAAAGGAAAAAAAAATCAGTTTTTGCAATTTGGACATCACTTCGCATTTCCTCGAACCAGCCTCCCCTAAACTCCAGCTGTGTGTCACTTTACAACACACACACGTACACAGGTGTAATTCTAGCCCTCCAGGTCTCCCTCTAAGCCTGCCTGCACTGCTGCAATCCCCTCACCTATTAACATATGTAAGAGCGACAAGGTCTCACCTTTAATGAGAAAAGCCAGGCCGCCCTGCGAGTTCATTAGCCTTCAGCCGTGTTGAATTAGACGCAGCACAGCCCTGCACTTTCTCACACTGCCATCCAGCACTCATTACACCGCTCAGTTACACTGTGAAGATGGCTGCTGCCCTCTCAACAGAAACCTAGAAATTATTTATAATATTTCATTATTTGTATTTTATTGAACTGTTGATCAGTATAATTCATATGATAATTAGTTCTTTTGAGAGCCATCAATATCCTGCAGTGATGTTTCCAACTACAGTACAATAACTATAAACTTTTCAAAACTTCCATTTCAAAGAAAGTGATTTTAGAAGTTATTCTAAGGCGGCGTAGCAAAGCAATTATATAATATTAAATATAATCTAATGCATGTGTTGTGTCTGTAACAGTCTCTACTTAAACTTTATAACATTACGCTGTTAGCAATTATTGTGCTATTGTTTCAGCTTTTATTTCAGCAATAAATTGTACTTACATGAAACTTTTAGATGTCACTAGTACCATGAAGCAATTTCATGGCATTGCAAAACTGAAGTCTACTGTGTGGGAGTCCAGGCCCTCTATATTGCTGACAAACTGCAGTTGATCATTTTTGAGTCTGAGGCTGGCTCAGATGTAGGTTACTGTTTGACTGAACACAAATCATCATTTAGACCCAAAAGTCTAATCGAATATCCAGACAGGAATCATGAGGTCCGGCGTTGGCAAGGAGAGCCCAGTAAACAAGACAGAATTCTAATTAATGCTCATTATCACTCGGGATCACATCCAAGTCCTCTCGGAAATTTTATTAAAAGAAAAAGAAAAGACACAGTAATTCTTGTTCTATCTTTCGTGTGAAAAGCACGTATCTCACTCACAGCTGATTATCTGCCTTAACTTTGTTAAAGAGCAATTTTATCCTCATTAGTTTGAGTGTCATATCTTACATGTATTTAAGAAATACTTCAGAATATTTACTGAAAGAAAAAATTAAATCATGTCAACTTCATTGGCAGGTTTAGCAGCTTATTTTATGGTACTTCAATTTCATACTTAATTTCATCAGCCAGTACATTGCTGATCATAAACAAATACGATGTTAGAGTAGAAAGACAGCACGTCACTGCTCTGCTGTTCCTGTTGGCAGTGGCTGTTTTAAGCCTCACATACTCTCACTGCTGCACTGACCGCCAGTCCCACCAGTGATCAGCTGACAGCTAGCCAATAACAATCAAGATGTTGTCATTTCCACTCAACATATTATAGATAGACAGTAGATCACTATAGTCAAGCAAAGTTCAATTGTTCAATTTTAATTAACAAAGCAGAGCCTAATTTGTTATAATGAATGTTTTAATCTGACAGGCCACCGTTAACTGGTGCTCATATGAAGAAGAGTAAGTCAACTCAGCTCAGTTTACCATACGCTCTGCAGTGGTAGAAGTATTCAGAGATCTTTTACTTAAGTAAAAGTAAGAACAGTAGGTAAAAGACACAAAACGTACCTTACGCACCAAGTTTGATATACAGCAAAATCATCATATAGTTCATCTGTAAAACCTTAATCTGCAAAGTAACTACAGCTTTCAGAAAAATAAATTAAATAAAAATATAAAGCAGCATAAAATGAATATATTATGTATTGCATTAAAAAAAAGTACCTCAAAATTGTACTTAAAGAGCAACTTAAAGCCAAATCTACTTTTTGAGTTAGTAACTCTGACCTCCAAACCCAGTGAAAAATCTGACAGCTGTAGTCACTGGTTACTTTTCAGGTTAAGATTTGATATTAAACAGTGACATATGATAAGTTTATACGATACAACACATTGTTAAGGATTAAATCTGATTTGGGCCCCTGTCATGTTTCAGATGTCTAGGAGTTGTGAGCAGTTCCACAAGAGACATTCCCCATTATCCAATTTTCACAAAAAACAAACTCCCAAAAATTAATATAAATTTGTATAGCAGAACTTTTTTTTTCTGATTTCTTCCCCCGTTAATCATTTCACGACCCCTCAGATTTACCTTGTGACCCTTTAGAGGGGCCTGACCCCTAGGTTGTGAACCACTGGACTGAACCACTTAACTGTATATGAAGTAGTTAAGCTCCACCTCGAGCAGCTACAACAGCTTACACATTGATGCATCAGTACTGATAATCTAATAATGTCATATATAATAATATATCAGTCACAGGGGACATTTTACTGCAGAACCACTACTTTCACTTTGATAAATGTAGTACATTTTACTTATAATACTTTTACTCCAGTAGGATTTTAAATGCAGGACTTTTACGTGTAATGGAAATGTTTACATTGTAGAATTGGTACATTTCCTTCAGTAAAGTATCTGTGTACTTGTTCCACCTCTGCTGCTGAAGTTTTTCTTGGAGCAGCCTTAAAATGTGCCAGTCAGAGTCGTTCACAATGACACCTTAGTCTGAGTAATTGAACAAACCGTTTAACTGCCAAACATTTGCTTAGTGGTCACGCAGGTAAATCCTGAAATCACTGTAATTAAGTTAGTCCACGTTGGTAATTGTTTCAGGTGATATAATTATGCAGTAATGTTGTTAAATACCTAATGTTCCGAGTGCGGACGCTAACAAACAAAGCAAATGAAATTACTTCACAAACTGTTAAGGCGAGCCTTATATGTGGCATGTTTTGTGAGAATTCTTGTAGGGTGATGCAAGGCATGTGTGTATGTACGTGTGTGTTTGTGTGTGTGTCTTCCCTGTTAGCTCTGTGGATCAGCCTGTAAACAGACACCTATGAGCAGCTGGGCACTTGGCTCCAGCACAACTCCCTCACAGAGAGGAAAGGAACTGTTGACCCCCCCCGTCCCTCCCCACACACACACACATACCCAGACCGTGTATGCATGCACCAACAAGCGGTACATCACCACACACAGACACACAAACATCCATAAACACACAGATCCACTCGACAACACACACTCACACAAACACATTTCCCTCAGCTCCCACAGGAGACAGACGCTGCCATGTTTACTGCCTCGCCGGAAACTTTCACAGGAAGGAGCGAGAGACCAGCGCCTATCATTCTCTCTCTCTCCCTCTCTTTCTCTGTCTTCCAAACTTTTTTTTTGTTTCTTTCGGACATCTCTACATCAACACTTCGGTCAGTTTATTTGTCCAAGGCAACAACTCAGCAGGCTTTATTGCTCTCCAAATCTAAATCAGGAGGGGGCGTAGGGGACAAATTTCCGGATGAACACGCCAGTGGACACACTCAGGAGAATGTAAACCGGGCTTGGAGCATAAGTGATAACAAATAAGAGATGTGCTCTAGCTGTGAGCCATACACTCCAAATGTTTTTGTTTTTACTCTGAAGGACACCGAGGAGTCTGGCTGGAGCTTCAGCCAGAAAAACACTCCAGAAGCTTCCAAACACCGCCATCCACTCTGTCTCTCCCTCAAGAGCCGGCTTGTCCTGGCCTTCACACACTCAGTGGAGGGTTTTTTTTCGGGAGGCTGGGATGATTCAGTGGATCTGATGATTCACTGTGAACGGAGCAGGAAGAATAGGATGGTACCATGGCGCCAGAGGAAATATAACAGTTCGCCATTTCACAAATAATATCAAGTGTAGTTAGTTAAAGTTAACCGCTCATTAAAACTTCTGTAGTAGCAGATGGTTATTTAATTAAAGGAATTAAAATCAAGGAAACAAGAAATTGTTGGACTTGCAAAAATACCGTAGAAAAATATGACAGAGGCTCAGTGGATATATAATACACAATTCTAATCTAATCTCAGTTGTAGAATATCTTTAATATCAACGTGTGGGGCATTCACTCTATGCTAAATCATCAAGTTATTGATTGGATGGGAGAATGACTCAGGATAAAATAAAAGATTGTAATCTTGACTTTTTTAAACTGATAAATAAGTGCTCGGATCAATCTTGCAAATTGCATGCATTCATTTTTTTTGTGTTTGGCAATTTGGCAAATATGTGTAGGGCTACAACTAAGCAATATTTTCATTATCAATTAAACTAATTATTATTAAAATTATTAAGTGTTTTGCAAGATGTCAAACTAACAACAAAAGCCTGTCACAAGTTCCCATAACCAAAAGTGATGCATTAGAAGTGCTTATTTATGTTGACATACACTCCAAAACTCCCAAAGTATTTGTTATTTTCAATGACTAATGACTTAAAGATCACCTCCAGACTTTCAAACATATACAGACTCCGCTTTAAATGATCATTTGTGTCTGAAATGATTTTTCGGCAAAAAGGCTCATTTATATCTGACTACATTCACTCCTTCTCCCTCATTAAAAAATCCTGAATTTATAAATATGCAAATGTTGTTTATTTCAGACTGGACACTGGAAGTTGTCTTCTGAGTCCATTCTAAGTGTACATGTACTGGAGGTTTCGAGTTTCCACATCACACTTGAATACGTTTCACACTGGAATATGACTGGCTTCCAAATGAGTTGTGATGTCACAAAACCTGCTGGTACGTGCAGGTGTTAAACTGAGATTTAAGGTGAGCTCAGAGAAACTTCCCTCCTTCAGCAGATGAATGTGAAAACATCCCTCTAGTGTCAAACTCTGCACATGCGTCATTCTGCAGGGTGAAGCTCAAACATCACAGTGACGGAAAAAAAGGCCAAACACAGTTTTTAATGGAAAATTTTATTTTGAACATTTTTAGGGCTGCAACTAACAGTTATTTTCACATCAGTTAAACAATTTCAAAATAATGTTTAAGTTTGCAAGATGTCAAAATAATGACAAATGTGCAATACCCAGGATGAGTGAGCGGTCTCAGAGCTGCTTAGTCATTATAAATAAAAAACAAAAAACCCAAAATTGAGAAATTGTTGAATTGTGTTGAAATTGAAATCCACACCCTCTCAACTTAGGAATGTTATGGCTCATGTACACAGCTTTAAAAGACACACTGGAAACCTACTGACTGTCCTCTCAGGCTCCTCATACACACACACACACACACACACACACACACACACACACTGTACACACTGTACACACTGTCCTGCTGTTATTGATAGTCAGTTGATTATCAGGAACTGCTAATTCTCTGCATGTGGTTCTTCCTCATCTCTCAGTCTTTCCTCTCCTTTGTCACCCTCACCCTCTTTCTTAGTTTCTCTCTCCCTCGTTTTTCATCACTCTTGAACAAAGTCTTTCTTTATCATCACTGCAAACAAAAAACAGTTCACTTTTCCTGTCAGCAACAGCAGCTGTGTGTGTGTGTGTGTGTGTGTGTGTGTGTGCGCGGTGGAATTTACTTTAGATTTTCACCTGTAGAATTAGTCTGATATGTAGGTTTACCACAACAGGACGGGGCTGATATTTTTCTCCTTTAAGAATTACATCAGGCGGATTGATGACACATTTATGGTGTCATTTGCACTATTTATGTTATTTCTAATTCAACACAACTCCGTATGTTTTCCATTTTTTCAGTTTCCCCCTGTGAGATAAACGTTTTGGTCGCTTTTGCACGAAAAAAGAATAAAAATCTGGATGAGGCCCTGCCGTGTATGCTGGAAATGGTAGAGTGGTGGAGCCATCCTTGGCTGGGAGGAGGAAGAGCTGCCTGAGAGGAACAACTCATGGCAGAACGCCCCTTGTGGGCTTCACATTTGTTGTGAACGTAAATTTCAATGTCTCCAGACAAAGTTTCTCACTGAACCTTTGTAATCAAGTCATTGAGCAAAGGCTTCGGTTTCATCCTAGCAGATTAGCACATTGTACATTCAGTTCACCTACCTCTTTATAGATGTTATAACCTAAACATTTATTTTGAAACCATAAGAGGATCTGAAAACTCAAACAAGATAAAAAGGAGATGCTGCATCACATTGTTTAATTAATCATACTAAATAAAAATCAGAAAAGAGCTTCCTGTGATAAACTGAGTGCCATTTTCTAGTGATTGTTGGATGAATATATTAAAGGGGTACTCCAGCACTTTAGTATTGCACTTCCAACAATTAGGGGGACTCACAAGCACCAGATTAAAAAAAAAACAATGGGCAAAATCAAAGCAGATGAGGGTGAGATACTCTGACTTTTACTCACTAGTATGTGTCAAGCTCCAAAAACACTGGATCCTACATTTACCATAATGCAACTGTGCAACTCTTTACATACAGTCTACTGTGATGGTTAAAAGTAAATTCATAATCACACTAGACCCAAAGATCTCATCTACAATAAATTCCGTTCAGTTTAGTTCAGTCTAAAGTTTTCACCTCCAAAGTTCTGTGTGTATCACATCATGCCTCATTTGCAGTTATCATTCATTCTAAATATTTTCATAATGAATTTTTCATGCCTCATAATGCTTGCAATTCGTCACATTGCACAATACGAATGATCTTAGCCAAGTGTTAATAGATAGACAACAGCTTTTCTCGGTACTCTCCAGCCTGGACTTGCAGGACAGTAAATATTTAGACACTGAGGGTGATACAGGCCCATTACACAGTGAGGAGGACCTTGAACTTTTAGTTCTCCCACAGTGGGCTTTACAGGGGGGAGGACCAGCCACCACACATGGCTGAACACACCCATGTAAACACTGACTGTTCCATGTGTCGCCCTAGTATCCTCACACTCATGCACGCACTCTCCTGGTGCAAAAACATTTTCCCTACAAATAAACGTTTTCTTCATAGCATCATTTCAGCAGTGAATGAATACACAGATCAAGTTATGATCATGGTTCAAGCAGTAAAGTAGGCAGAAGCCCTAACTGTAACTTTCTGTCCAGTTGCTGTCCCACTAGCTTCTGTAACTCAGTGCAAGTTGTCATTGAACGTTCCTTTCATTGTTTCTTTCAATCTCTCTGGTTTACTATCCAACACATTTCATTTGTTAGCATACAAAAAACTCCCATTCATTTTTTGCAGCACGTCACATGTCATCATATTTGTCATTTTCTCCGTTATCCATTGTATCCACAAACACTCTCCCCCTTTTATCTGACCAACTTTTAAGTTGTAATCTCTGTTTTTAGAAAATTGCAGACCAATCACAGTTTTTGAAATCTCCGCGTGGTATTTGTGTAGCTGCTGTAGCCCAGATGTGTAGTTAAAGTTTTGAGAAGGAGCACGTCAACTACAGTGCAGCCCACTGCATACCTACGATGCCTACAGTATGGGCATAGGACCACGTCGTAACCCCTTAATGTAGAACCAAAACTCCTGTTTATGGTTATGTTCCTGGGATGTACTTACTAATGTGTGATTACAAACAAATGTCATTTTGATTGATTCTTACTTCTGGAACAGAAAGTGGAAGATTTAGTTTCACTTGAGCTCTGTGTGGTTGATAGAACCACAGAGAACAAAGTGATTTTTTTTTCTCATACCATTTTTTTTTTCTGTCCTTTTTCGACAGTTTACAATAAATACAGACATAAAACATGGGGAGAGAGCAACACAGCAAAGAATACTCCCACATTGCAGTTACTTAGAATGCAGCTTAGACCACAAAGTAAAACGTTACTTTCACCGCCCATTTTCATTGTAAGCACGATATAAGCATGTAATAAATGGTATAACACACTATATTGTAGTTATAAGCAGATATAAGTGTTTCTTAATGTATTTGTCAACAAATATAACTCCTCCTGTGGGCACCCACACATGGAGGCTGGTGTATAAACCTGATAATGAATACAAATGTAGTAGAGACAGTTGTAATGACATAAAGTATGTCTCCGTAGAAGAAGTTATAATTGTTGACAAATACTGTAAAAATGACCTTATACTGTGTCTGCTTACAACTACATTATAATGTGTTATAAACCATTTATTACATGTGTATATACTGATTATAAATGCTAAATGAGGAGGCTAAAATGTCATGAACGTTAGTCAAAAGGGACACACAGGTTTTATGAATGTTGACACTAATAGTTTTGGACTGAATTTAGCTGTAATTTGTGCCAACAAAATCAAGTCAAGTCACCGTGTTCATGCTTAGAACTTCCAGATATCGTTTCATTCATTGTTCTGTTCACGTCTTTTAAAATCCACATACAACTGAAATCCAAGGTAGTCACATTCCCAAGAATACAAATAAAACATAATTAGAATAGAATCCAGTGACAATGTTGCATTCAAATTCATGTGAAAATCTCTCCATTGACATGTCTCTCTAGCCTTGCCCACCATTAAGAAATAAGATGACCTTTTACATTTGGATCAAAACAGGAAAACCTGCTCTCTGCTGTTGGGACTAAAGTATTTACTTGTTTATTTGTTATTTATTGTACAGATAATCATTGTTACATAAGGATCGAGTGGAGGACAAGGCCTTTAGTTTTACTTTACATATTATGTACAGTGACATATGAAAAGCAGTAGTGTGTTGTGAGACAGGTACAACAGGGCTTCATAGGCTCATTGACATCTCTGTGACCCTTAATGCACAACACACTCAGTGCCTCTCCTTTTGTGTTCTGGTAGTGTTGGAGTGAGGAGGGGGGGGGGTTTGCTCCAGGGCCAGGCTGAACTTCCCGTGAAGGTGTAAGGGATAAACAAAGAGAGGGATGCTGGGAAAGGGTGAGGCCGTGTGAGGAGATGAGAGTCTGAGCCCGGCTTAGACATCCTCCTTTCAGAGGCTCTTGACATCCCTACCGGCTATCATATTCTCCATGGCCTTAACACACATCTCACACGCACACACACTTTTTCTTGCTCTTTTCTTCTCCCTGTTCCCTGGTCCGACCCTGAGCGCTGCTTTTACAGAGAGCAGAGACACTTAGTGCTGTCGGACCACTTGTAAAAGCTTCTATCCCTTTCATTCTCTCTGGCTTCGGCGTGCATCAAAAGCAGAGGCTGTTTAACACCGCCGCTGGCCGCTGCAGGTCGTGGCAAAGGACAGACTGGCAGGACAGTGTGGAAGTTCATACTGCCCTGTATTTGAGTATACTGGCTGAGAACAGTTCGGATTTTGATGTAGGGAGAGGGTGATATTATGAGGTCTCCACAACAGGAGTAAAAGTTTCCTCTGAGACTGTCTACACCAGAAAGTCAACAACATCGGTTGTTCAAATACTTAAAACAATCAATGTTTTCCTGACAAGAGACCCCTTGTGTTCGTGAAGGTAATTACTGTCCTCAGTAAGTAGCAACAGCAGAATTATCATGATATTATACCATCACAGATGTCTTGGGGAGGAGATCAGGATGGATGATTGAATTACTTTGTGACTTTGACATGGGAGACCGCTGTTCACACCCTGTCTCATACCAACAGTGATTGTTGGTTTCCTTTAACCATGACGCCAATGTTTTCCTTACTGGAACTCCGGCCAAGATCCTTCCCTAACTCTTACCAAGTATTTTGACCAAACCTTAACCATAGAGGAGGCAGATCTCAAAATATTCATATGGGTCATTTTTGTAAGACATGAGGGCTTGTTGTTTCCTTCACCCGATATGTCTCTTTATTTTTATGTTGTGTTTCTTACTATTAGAGTAA
This sequence comes from Oplegnathus fasciatus, assembly GCA_003416845.1. Taxonomy (NCBI): domain Eukaryota; kingdom Metazoa; phylum Chordata; class Actinopteri; order Centrarchiformes; family Oplegnathidae; genus Oplegnathus; species Oplegnathus fasciatus. Next base: position 690,694 of record NTHP01000289.1, on the reverse strand, counting down.
TGTATCAACCATGTAATCTGCACAAGCTGCAATAATATCTTATCAAGAGAAAGCAAGAGGGTTCATGGGAAATGTAGATTTGAGAAACACAAGATGCTCCACTTAAGAACTTGAAAATGATTAGCCAGTATGCCTCTTTTACCTCTGATATTATTCATGATGCAATTTCTTAGTAATTACAGCTGCCAAATAAAAAAGTAAAAAGTAACTGTACTAAGTTCGTTTCCACCACTAAATGTAACTAAGTACAAATTTGAGGTTCTTCAACTGAGTATTTCAATTTGATGCTACATTATACTTCCACTCCACTACATTTCAGAGGGAAATATGGTACTTTTTTACTACACTGTGTCTGAGTAATGCTTTAAAATGTTTATTTGACAGGGTCTGATAAAATAAGACAAATGGCTACAGCTTAAACTTCCCAACATTATATAATGTAGTTAAACAGAGAACAGCTACTAGATTAAAATGCTGCTTACATGTTGATAATTAAGTAATAACAATCCAATAATATATGATAATATAACACTGACAGGGGGCAATCTCCTGCTTAATGAGTTAGTTCACTTTAAAATGCATTTAGCAGATAAGACTTATACTTGATTAAAATACTTGATGACTTCATCTATCACTGTGTATTGTCTTAAACTTCACTTTAAAGCTATTATATCTTACGATAGTGTAAAGTCTGTTTGAGAAGCTTCTTTGACCCTTCAAGGAATACTACAATATTGTGCAACATGTTTACTTACTGTCATCTGTTGGTGCAGCTATACTGAATATTACACTTAAAATTGTAAAATTGCAATTTGGCTCTCAGAGGCCTTTGCAGATCAGAACTGGTTGATGCTATTTTATTCTTTATTACTTTCCTCTGTCTGTTTTTCATTAATTTGTTTTCATTTTCATGTGTAGTTGACTTTTGAACTAATGATTTAATTCTTTTCTTTCTCTTTTCCATGTGGTGCTGTCCTCATGCCCCGGTCTTATGTGGTGATACAGGTGAGTGCCACACTTTCAGCTTTATGACAATGAACCACAAAGTGCTCTCTCTCTCTCTCTCTCTCTCTCTTTCTGTTGCTCTCTCTCTCTGTCACACTCTCTCTCTGCCCCTCCTCAGTTTCGGTGTCTGGCCCTCAACACTCCCACCAAAGGGGAGTGTCCCCGACACCCTGTCATTATTTTAATCAAATGCAATTACTACCACTCTGAGGACAATTGAGTTTTGTTGACTGCCCTTTTTCTGTTACCCCTTGTCCCTACCCCAGCCTTCCCCCCTCCCAGCCCAGCACAACACACACACACACACATACACATAGACAACTGTCCCGAACAAGAGTTAAAAGTCTAAAAGTCAGGCAAGCGTGTGGGCTAGAGAGGAACACACACTTTACTGTTCACGATTCACCAATTTCATTTCAATCTTAAGGAGGAGGGGAGGGGGTGTATCGCTGCAGGGGTGGAGAATTGATTGAAGTGTTAAGGGAGACTTGTGTTTAGCTGGCCTGTCAGGGCCCAGCACAAAGTGTTTAGAGTGTGTCTCTGTGTGGTTTTGGCGTATCATCCAGGCGTTCTTTTAGTTGGGAGGTGGGCGAGGCTTGGGGGGGTTGGGGGTTAAAAGACCGTGTGACGCTGTTGTGGGACGAGGCGTTGAACTGACCGCTTTTGTGCAGAGCGACAAAAAGATGCTCGCGCCAAAAGCAGGCCTGCCTTTGTCCTCACCCCTCCCATTATGTTTGCACCACTGCAAAATATGATTTCAGATCATCCCAGAAGAAAAGGGAAGATCAGTAGAGGGTGGGGGTGGGGGACGGTTTTGTCTGTGTGTGTGTGTGTATGTGTGAGTGTGCATGTGCATGTGAAGGGAGGGAGGTGAGGAGGAGAGCTGCTGAATAGCCTCCTGTGTAGTAATCAGCAGGCTGAGCCCCCCAGGATGGGCGAAGAAGAGCGGGATAAAGACCATAAGTGTTCTGAAGATGTGACCGCCACACCACCGCTTCTTTTGCCTTGTGGGCACTAGGAAAGAATTCACAGATTTGTCATCTGCCAGACATTACCCCAACACCCCCTCCCCCCACCTCCACCCCATTTCTTTCACACACACACACATACACATCCCTGTTCTTCCCTCAGCCATCATCAGGATTCCTTCCTGTAACTTTGGGTGACCTCCACCCCAGACCAGACACACAATAACCTAGCAGATCCCTCAACGGCCCCCTCCTGGTGTGAGAGGACTTAGCCAGTGTCTCAGAAACTTATGACTCGCCTTCAGGTAGACTGCAAGTGTGTGTAAAAGAGAAAGAGGTCAGGTTAGAAGCCAAGGAGGAGCACTGCAGGAGTACTCACTCTGCACAATGCACTCCAACAAGAAGGCAATATAAACATGACACACCAACAGGGTGGGGGAATTCCTCATGCATGGTTACTAACCAAACATGAAATGTTTATGTTGTCTGTGTATGGGAGGGTGTGCGGATATGCACGCTTGAGAAAAACAAGGGACAAGGTTGACTCTGATCCGCATGCGGTGCCCGTTTCATGTATTCTTGCATCACAGTGTGGCAGGGAGGGCGGCTGCCGTCCCCTGACCAAAGATATGGATATTGAACAGGACAAGACATTAACATTTCACCAGCACCTTTCCTCCCCTCTTCTTTTTCTCACCCTCTCTCTCCTTTCTTTTGACATGGTGCTGGCATTCCCCAGAGCTGTAGCACACTCACAGTGTGCTGGGGGAAGTGCCACAAGCCAGAGGCACAGCCACATAGCGATGGGAGATAGAGCAAAGTGAGCTGAAGAGAAGTATCTCAGCAACAGAAAATGTGCAGCCTTCATGTGGTAGAAGAGCCTCGGGCAGCGTGCTTTAACCCCGGGCACTCGCCTCTCTGACAGCTTTTAAACACACTCTTTCTCAACCCCCATAACCCCCCCTTTCTCACGTTGCTTTTAATGATCTGTTGTGCGAAGCGCGTTTGAGTCGAAAATTGAAATAACAAAACACTCACGGCCCAAACTACAGAAAGGTTGTCCTGAAATGACTTTTTAGTCTTTCTTGTTATTGCTTTATTAATTTTTTAGTGTACTTTTACTTTTTTTTTATTTTTAAATTGAAATTTATTTTTGGTGTCAGTATTTTTACTTTTACTACTTTATAGCCTAAATTGTCCCTTGTTTATCACAGGCATCCACTAAGGTGTGCAAATTGATTGTTCCTCCTCATGGTTTTCTCTTCCCTTTTAAATGTAATAGTTGTGTTGGGTTTATCGATGTTGAGGTATTGTTGTTTGGATATTTACGGTACCTTGTGCTCCTGCTGTCTGTTTTGTTGGTTTTGATGATGGAGGGGAAACAAGTTAGCGTGGAATTTGAATGAATGTCATTAGATCCAAATTTCCCCCTTTGGGAGATTTTCACTTCTCCTTTAATAACTTTTGCTGCAAAATGTTTAGGATGATGGTGTTGAGAATTTAAAAGAAAGAATATTCAGAGACTGAACTGGAGAAATGTTACAGTGGCCCAGAAATGACAGGGTCCAGGCAGCCTTTGTTGCTCTTGCTTCATTTCATTCGGTTTCTTAATAAAAGACTAGAGGTAGTTCAGGCCAGAAATAGGGTGCACTCTACCCAGCCCTGGCCATCTGCGCTGTTTACTTTGAGCATGACATTAACACCCAGCATACATATGTTAAGAGTCCTCTCAGAAAGTACAGTGTGCGGTCGAAGCAAGGGATTTGTTCAAATTAGGCTCTTAAAGATCATGTAACATAAGTGGAAACAAATGTGGATGCCTCTGCCATGTTATTCTTCCGATGCTCCGCCAAAGCCCTGGGCTTCGAGACAGCTCATGTCTCAACTACAGAATAAAACTGAGGCAGAAAAAGTCGGAGCTCAGGCTTTTTTTTTTTCAAGCTCAAGCTCTGTGTTACACTCCAAGCTCGTTTTATGAGACACCTAGGAGTGTTTAGAGAAGCCTGGCTCTCAGGCCTCCATAATACAGCCTCTGAGAGTGTGTAGGAGGGCCAAGTTATGCCTAATGCGCAATGTCCATTGAGTCGTCTGTTATACATGGTAATGAATGGTGGTCAGAGAAACAGTGTCCTGTATCAAAGAGCTGAACTAACATGCCTTTCTCACGGAGCCGGAGAAGTGGCCCTTTGTCACGGCGGACGCCTGCTATCGACTCCCAGCATCTCACAAAATATGCCCCATTGTTGGAGAAGGCCAACTCCGTTTACAACTCTGAACCGACTGCATTCCTGAAGTCAGCAACACCAACCCCTCCTCCTATAACTTCCAAGAGTGACGGCAATGGATTACATTTACTTTAACCCCTTGTCATTGACTATATTTTTTGCGTAATTGTACTTAGTTGAAAATTGATTTTAGGATTTAGTTTGGTTTGAATTTATTCCGCTTAAGTATTCTTTGACTCGAGTATTTTATTCTGCCTGACTATTTCAAGAAAACATATTTTACCGACACCCCAAAGCATCGCAAAAGAGGGTAGAAGTTTAATTTATGGTGAGTTAGGACTTAGGCGAAAAAAGTGGGTTTCCCCAGATTCATCCATGACTGTGGCTTGTTTAGATTTATATCTCTGAAAACACTGTTTTAGTATCTTGGTGAAGGCAAGATATATTGCCAGAACAGAAATCACCACTAACATGACCCTGAATTGTTGTGTAGATTCATACTTGACTTGGGATTTTTATTATTATTGTTATTAAAGGACCTAGTTTAGAGTCATGGTGTTCTTGCAATGTATTGATTACATGTAACACCCACAGACTGTGGAAAATGAAGTCATGTCATGTTTTCTGAAGGCACATATTTTCTGACATTTTGAAGCTTGGATGTACTTTATGCTGTCAGCTGAGTCAGTTGCTGGAAACATAAAATCCAAAGTGCAGCAAAGAGGATGGAGCTTAGGTGTGACAAGCAAGCAGCAACCACCAACAGTCTGCAAAGTGGCCACCATGACTCGCAGTAGAAGAAGTGAAATTAGTTAGCAGGTTTCAAATTACTTATGAAGAGTTATAGACTTTATATTTCTTGAGAGAAGTTTTTTTTTCCTGACTCGTCAGTAGAGTCAGAACTTTTTCAGAGCCAGCATCTACTGGTCACTGGAGGAACTCTGAAGGCTCATTTGAATTGGCTCCACCTCTTAGCCATAGTTGTTTCTACTTGATAACAGCATGTATCTCAGAAGCGTTGAGTTGGATTTTAAATTAGTTACTTAAGCTTAAATTACTACAACTTTTGCTTGTGTCAGAAAGGTTGCCGTTTTGGTTGGGTCTCGTCCAGTTAAGTTATCATGTCCTGAACGCTAACAGAGAGAGAGCCTTTTGGAGAGGACCTCTGTTTGGCAGTACCATCCAGCACAAAAAACAAGGAGTGGGAGGGGGTTAAAATACGTTCCTCCTCCCAGTCTGGAACAAGCAGTGCTCAAGAAGAGACTTAGCTCATCTCTGTCTCCAACTAAGCACAGTAAACCCTTAGAGAGAGCTGAGGGCTTCTTTCTCTGTGAAAATGGTGGCAGTGAAAATAGTGCTTGGGGAAAACAGGCAGTTGAGTCAATTTTAAAAGCCCCACCACTGCCTCCCCATCTACCATCCACTCCCCTTTCACGGTGTTGGTAGTGTTGGAATGTTTTTCATCAGAAGGGGGCTATTTACTCGGCTCCAGCCCCTGCATGAGTGTGTGTCTGCGAGTGAAAGAGAGAAGAAAAGCTCAGGAAAGCATTTATTTATAGGTATCTGAAAGCTGCGGGGCCTTGAAACACTGGGATGTATTATGACGTGCCTTTGGAAAAGCAAAAACAAACCCCCTTACAGCCAGATCCAGCTATTTTTATCACGTAGGTTAGCTCCCAATTGTACTCCATAAAAGCTGCATTCTCACCCCACCCCCTTCACTTACATTACCTTGTTAGTCCAAACACTTTGTTTTTGGTGCGCTCAAAACCCATGCAGGTGTCCAGTGAAAGCATATATGCCAGGAATCTCTGCTCCGCATGACAACTGTTAAGACAATATGAGGTTCTGGAGTGAACAAGCCCTGCTTTCAGTGCTGCTTGCTGTCCTGTCGTCAGAAGTGTACAGTACGTGTTTAGGGACCGTGCTTTAGTGCAGAAGCTGGTAGTTCCTAGGTCCATGTCTGTTGTAGAATATTGTCTGAAACGGATCACTACCCCTGGCGCTAACAACTCCAATGATGAAGTCAGCACCTCTCAACATCTCGCCCCTTAATGGAGTCTTCACTGCCTTTGTCCTTAACCATCCATTTCCATTAATTATTCAAGGGGAGAAAGGAAAACCATTTGAGTGGGTAACACTGATCCAGTGTACTCAACCAATCTATGCAGTGTAAGTAATAAAATACCACGCACTCAGACGACACAATAAAAGAGATGGAGACAGAGGAGACGCTTGTTAAAAATGTAAGTAGACGGAAGCTACCCGAAGACAACAAAGGGAGGAGGAGGCGGCGGCTCGGGAGTCAAAAGACACAGCAACGACATCTTAGTGTCTGGGTTAATCAGCGAAACAGGCCGATAGCAGCTGGTATTTCACTGTACTCCGCCTGGTCCACGGAGGGCGCCTGTCTAAGCAGAGGCTGAGTCGATGTGATGCACCCTCAGTGCAGCTGAGTGATGCTAATTGGGATTAGCGCCCATTGCGCTAAACTGACACAAGACATTCCAGGGCCAGCCCTTCCAGACTCCACTCGCCGCACTGTCAAATTCTGCCGTATGTTTTCTTCTTTCCCCCAGGGCTCTGGAAAGATGCAGGGCACAGAAAATGAAAGCCAAAGAGAAGTGAAACCAATAAAGAAAAGAAAGAGAGAGTATTTTTTTCAGAAAGACCAAAAGACGCGGCTACTGTGTTAGGGTACCAGCGCCTGGGCTGGAAAAGGTCACGATGCACTTTTGAACTTTCACTCTGAATAAGGCTACCTTCCCTTTCTGAAATGAGGGAAGGGAGGGGTTGGAAATCCATAAGTCATCCTGCAAAGAGGAATCCACTCCAGCTTTGCCACCAGACTCAGTTAGGTCTTCATTGACAGGAGGCTTTTGCACCCTGAGTTTGATAAACCCACCCAGCTTGCCGTTGTGAAGAGAAGATGTTGGAGAGATGATGATTTTTCTTCCTTTGGATTTTGGAGGGGGGCTTTTCTGAGGAATTAGATCCATGAACTGGGAGTGCTGTATTGAATATTTTATCGACTGTCTGCTTGCCCCGTGCTGACCTGCCTGACATGCTAAGTTCCCGGCTCGCTGGAGACGCCACGTCGCTTCGCATCAGCCCAGCCACCCGTAAGGCTCCCCTGCATTTCCTGTGAATAAACTCGCACACAGTGGGGGAGGAAGAGAGGCCAGGGCACAGGGGCACCAGGGCTGAGATGAGGAGAAAACACACACACACACACACACACACACACACACATTCTTTCTCTGAAGAACAACACACACAACGTTGGCTACAATATGAACTCCCTTGGTCAGAGCCTGATGAATCCTCTGAAAGCACCCAGTGAATTGAAACGACCTGAAACCTCTATTTTAATTATAACTTCACTGTCCATAAAGTTTGCTGCACCAATGCCAGCCATAGCTGGCAGTGGCTCTCTGTAATTAGATATGAACATGATGAATAATCCAACAAGTCCTCATACCTAAACTACAAAATAGATATTTTGTCATTTGCTACCAAAATGACCCATACAAGCATTTTCTGATCTGGTGTGCCAATTGGCAGGACTACATACCCAACAAGTCCTCATACAAAAAAGGGTTGTCAGTGCCAACCGCCCAATATCAGTTATAAATGTGTTTCATATGAGCATTTTCTGATCTGCTGCCTCTTTGGTTAAGGTTTGGTTAAATGTAGGCAACTAAAAGTAATTCATTAAGGTTAGGGAGAGATTTATAGTCATTATAAAAACAAACAAAGGTTGACTGTTGGAGATGGGATGCAAACTACAGTCTCTGATGTCTGAAGTCTGACATTTTGCACACCCAGCCATCCACCTGAACTCCTCCATGAAAGGTTTTGTAGCAGTACCATGTGGTCCCGCTACTTCCTCTTACACCTTTGCTTTATACTGTACTTGTTTGTATGGCCACAAGAGGTCGCTCATCAAGAAAATTGAAACATAGGTTGTTTTAACTATTTGAACGAACAACCTCTGTTCAGCAGTTTGCCGATATGATACTGTGTCAATGCCTTACTTGAGGTGTTGCATTTTCAGCATTAGAAGGGACCGTACTGTAACTACATGCTAGCTATTATGTTAAAATACTTTAACGGACAAAGAATTGATTATGGACTTAATGGATTTTTTTTTGTTATTGCAGGTTCAAACAATATTTTATCATGCTGACCATTTATGACGAACTGCTTATAAGGAATCCTAAGCTCACCTGCATTTGATGGCATGGCAACCATGTAATTACATAATAATATGGTAATATGCATAAAAGCATAATGTTGTATGTCATTTGTTAAGCTTGTCAAGTGATTATATGGTAATCAAGGTTTGTCTGTTTCTATAGGCTTACACTGTAGTTATTAAGCATACCAGTGCACTTTAAGTAAAAGGTTACCAATCAGGAGTGCCATGTTTTTCACATGAGATGTGAGTAACATTTGCACAACAATAACAGGTTGAGAGTGACACAGTCTAGTGTGCTTAGGGAGTTATGCTCTGAGGATGTGAGTGCGCTCTCTCACCCTTCAACGCGCCCCCATCCCCATCCCTCTGTCTCTGGCTCATTACTGGCAGTGGGGCTTCCTAATGTGTTAAAATTCAGTGGGGTGGAAACGTCAGCCAACGGACTTTGGTGCCCCAACGGTCTTTACTTATTCATGCAAGCGCTGGCCTCTCTCCAGGACAGTGTAGCACTGACCCAAGAGGACAGCAGGGCCTAGAAAAAATGACCCTGCATCAGGGTCACTCAGCATTTTAGGCCAGTGAGTTGGCAAACGGCAGCGTCAGAGGAGTTCTGTGCTCACTTCTGTTGATGATGAAAATGTGCCACTCTCTAATCCCGTGTTGCATTTTCCTCCCTCACCAACCTCCGTTTTGTTTACCCTGTAGCATGTATTGATGTCCTAATTACCACACCACTTGACAGGGAGACTAGCTGTTAGTACAGATATTATAGGAATGAAAATGAGAAAAGGCCAGTAGCACCCACTCATGATATGATAGATGTGAGGCTTGAGGGCAGCAGAGCCTAGAGGAGGAAGTGACTGATTTCTTATTCCAGACTGTCTTTATTTGTTTTTACATGAAGCCTATAGTTAATCTTTCGAATGATCATGTCTCTTTTCAGATGTCAGAAAATCAGCAACACCTGTGGCTCTTGACTTGACTTGACTATTAGGTTGCATATCCTCCCACTGCATCATCAATTTAGATGCTATTACATAATTCTGTACATAATTGAGTACTGAAGTTACAGTATTGTTGGATGTAGTGTCCCTGATTTGGTATGGGAGGAGTTTTTTTTCGGAAGCTGTTCGATAAAACAATCTTACAAGCACTTCGTTTGAAGGATTTTGAGACCATAACACCAGAGGAATCTTGAATCATAAAGTATTTTAAGCCTTTATTAAAGACAGTAGGGAGAGATAACCAGAAATGAGGGGGAGAGAGATGCAACAAAAGCCCTCGACTGAACTCAAAGAGACGGTGATGTTGTGGTTCATGGTCAGTGTCTTAACCTCTAAGCCACAGGGGCACTCCAAATTGTAAAGTCTCAAGGCAAGACTAACTTAGTAACTAACTACTGCTGAACAGTGACAACTGTGGCCACTGTGACAGTTACACCGTAACGGCACGTCAGATTCCCCTTTATTTCCCAAGATTCTCTTAAGTATTATCATTACTTGACCTGACTGAGAATTTGCCAGCTTCAGCTAACATTAGCCATCCACTACTGATTATACCAGACCAAGTAAGACTGTAGCAGCAAAATGTGCCAGTGTATTGAATTGAGCAAGGATGTGTTATGCTGCTTATATATTTGACTTTTAATTTGTAGGAAGAATATTACGTTATTTTCTCTTTCAAAAGTGATATAGTCCTGCTTTAAAATGTGTCATATCTTGTAATTTCGTGCATTAAAATGGCCAAATGTATATACTGGATTCTAGCAGAAAATATCAGCTGTCAGCAGTCCAAAAATAGTCTGTTAGTGTTGGCCTACAAAATCCCTCACTGCTCCCTGACACCTTCATTTACTATTTACTATTTAATCTTGTCCTCTCTTAATCCTTTCATCTCTTCCTCTTTCTACCTCACACTCTCCAAGCCATCCCTCTCCTCTGTCAACACTCCCAGTCTTTCCTCCCATGTTGTCCCTCCCTGTCTCCTTCAACCCTCCCTCCTCTTTGCTTTCCACCCTACTCATCACACAGCAGTCAGAGAACATTTGGAGAAACCCTCCAAACTTGTTTGTTTGCCTTGCTGTCATCCTCATTTGCCAAAAACCCCAACCACCAAGCCCCGACGAGATGTTTTACAGTTGGCCCATCAAAGGAAAGTAGAGATTCAAGATGGAGTTGGCTGTCAGCTTTTTCCCGCACATTTGCAACCACAGTGAATGTGATTTACTAACCAGGGTGTGTTCCTCCATTTGGTAACGTGATGGTTTTGACAGTGTTGTGGCGGCTGAGTTGTCTGAGCTTGGTTGTGGGGAAGTGGGAAGAGCTTGACTACCATAAATCAGCATGACTCAACTTCACACATCATTGTGGAACAGGTTGAGAGCAATACAATAGTTAGAGGCCCACTGGATATCTGGGTATTTGTGGACTGAAGTGACCAGTAGCTGATAGTTTAATTTGACAGTTTTATTGTCCCAAAATGTGCCTAATTGTGTTTTTCCTCCAAAATATAGGACAGTAAAACTCCAAATCCAGACCAATGAAATTTAAGTTAGAATGAAATTTAAGTTAGAAAGTCAGGTTCAAGTGAAGTTGTTGGTTTATTTGTTGAATTTGTTAAAATCTTGCTCTACACTGCAATGGTGAGACATGTGAAATGATCATAACTATAATAAGAAACATTCACTAGCTATGTTCAAGAACCTCCATCATATAAATAGTGGATGAGACTGGCTGGCACTGACTGACACTGTCTCAATGTAACCCTGCTTTAGACCAGCAACAATGAAATGGGGCTCGAAGATATTTTTATGTGGACATGAATAATTGAATTCCCTACTTAACCTCAGCTCTTTTTCTTTGTATTATCACCATTCAGCATGTACATATAGTATGTGTGGTGTGTGATTAATGTACCTCATTGGTTATTTAAGTTATTGTATTTTTTATGCAGTTTCATCTTTATTCCGGAGTAGAGAGCAGCAGTGTCAAGAAAGTAGATCCAATGGAAAGAAACAAGGGGGATTTAACATTGGCACAAAGGTGCATTAGATATGAGAGGATTTAAATTCTGTGCCTCTGCTAGTGTTAAGCATTTACACCATATGATCACCATGTGATTATAGCAAAGGCAGAAAAGCCTTGATTAATGAGTGTACACACATGTTGAGATATATAGAAAAAGCTTACACACGAAGACGTTACACAAAGGCAGAAATGTCCATTGACAAGCAGAAATCATTTAATCTTTGAGTCCAGAGCACCTCTGGACAGTTTCTTATCATCATCATTATGTTTTTTTTTAAATATATTATTATACTTTATTTTTTTCTCCCTTTTTTTATCCAGGGTATGTGGAATTGTTCCCAGAAACACACTAATTCTAAATAATATAGTTTCATAAATTCACTCGTGGGCTTCCCAGAAGAAGTCTTTTACTCTTTGCCACAGATAATTCTAATACAGGAGCCCGCCTCATAAAACCTGATGCTTTAAGAAAGCTATTTCAATGTAGCAGTGGCTTTTTGTAGTCTCCTAAGTGTGACATGGCTTGGATCAATTTCCCAGTTACTTCCTAAGGATCATTAAACTTTCATTTATCACTCTAAGGCCACCTGAGGGGAGCACTGCCATTCTTCTCCACCGCCATCTCTCTATGTCTGTGTTATCTTCTTTCCCTCTCAAGTCTTCTCCCCAAAGCCCTGCTTGCAGCACATCACAGTAGGTCAGCGTCAGCGCTACTCTGTCTTTTGCCTTATCCCTGTCCATCCACACCCTTGGCCCTGCCATTCTACATAATGAGCCCTTCTCACCATTACCCGCCTCCACATCACTGTTGCAACCCCCAGTCCTGCCAGTGTCCCCAGTACATAGACCAGTCACCAGCAGGGCTTGAGCTGTCAGTAGACACTATGACCATTTGTTCAGACTGCCAGCCCAAATCCATTTCTTTTGACATATCCGGATTGTATCCAGATTGATTTTAGAAAGTCTAGACAGCAAAAATTTGCAAATTGGATCCAAGCCACATTTGGAGGTGGATTGAAATGCAGTTCCAATCGGATTTCTACAAATGCGTCTCAGCCGGGGTGCTCTGTCCGCTCAAATCGGATTTCAGAGTGTCTTTTGAGTCACTCGCAATGCGACACACAATGACGATGTCAAATCCAGAGTGATGGAAGTGCATCAGAGCAAAGTGTATACCAGCCCCCCCGTCACTGAGTTTGTCTTGTGCAACTTGACAGCGTGATTGTTTGGAGGGCGAGATGATGGATCTCCATTTCTCATGCTTCCACGTTGGAAAGCCACATCACCAGCGTACGTAGTTACTGACACCTACGTTGTTACCACAGCAACCCATGCAGATAGGCTGGTGATGTGTGGACACACAAATCCGATCTGATCTCTGACAAATAAGACATACAGTATAATAACCATGAATGTCATTTAATTAGTTAGTTGACATCCATCATGATAATCACTTAATCATGTAAGTAATTAAGCAAAAATGCTCAACACTTCCAGCTTCTCAATGTTTGGATTTGTAAATGTAATATTTTTGGGTTTTGCTTCATTTGTTGGTGTTTTCCGATCTGACACTCCTGTCAGAAGGATGACATCATTTGTCTGTGCCTTCAAAAGCGTTACAAAACACTGTAATAGATCAATTATATGATGTGACAATGCTGTGGTTAAGGTTTGGTTAGGTTTGGGCTCAAAAATGACTTAGTTAGGTTTAGAGAAAGATCATGGTTTGGCTTAAAATAAGTACTCCGTTAAGGTCGGGGAACCTTCATCGTCATGGTTACAATAATAACCACGTGGTTAATGTTAGGGAATGATCGTAGTCATGCTTTTTAAAAAAAACAACAACATTGAGTTTCGGTTTGAAATGGGACACAAATGAACAGCGGTCTCCAGCGCATCCACCCCGACCTCCTCCCTATGGGAACTTTGTCGCTCTATAATAACGTCACCTGACTTCTTCCTTATCTCCTGTCATAATTACTACAGCCGCAAGAGGGCTTTCTTCACTTGAACGTAAATATAT
>NTHP01000289.1:651152-677230 GCA_003416845.1 Oplegnathus fasciatus | reverse complement strand
TTCTCTTGGTAATGCTGTATTAGTTTCTCTTTCTGCTAATTGCACTGACAGTCACTGCAGCACTTCCTTCTTCACTGTATGATCTTAACCTCCAGGACCTTCCCATGACCACAACACATTCCCATACACTCACACCGTGAGACAACAAGCTTGGACAAACACCATTCGCCACTCAAGAGATGTCCCCTCCAAGCCGCCACCGAGCCACTACCATTCCAGCGTGTCAGAAAGCCATTAAAAGCCGGTCTCTTAAAACGGTTTCTCAGCTCACCCATGTTGCTTCTTCTCTCAGGCCATATTTAATAAATAAAGCTGCTGGCACTCTCTCCGTCTAGGCGAGAGAGTTTCTGCAGAGCATGGGGGGTAGTGAGAGAGAGTGAGAGGGTCACTATTATATCTTGCTAAAACGCTCCAAATGTAATTCAGCCGCAGGTCAGAACTTTAAAAGTGCAAACGCTGTGTGTGTTCCTGGGTGTGTATAGTGGCACTGTATGTGTGCGAGTGTGTAAAAGGGGTTGGTTTTTAAAGGGTTTTTAAAAGGTTTGGAGGAGTGAAGGTCAGGTGATGGAGAAAGCGTTAACAGCAAACCTCTCTCCTCTCTCGCCATATCTCTCCATCCTGCTCTTCCCCTCTGCTGCCCATGAAAGTTTGATGTTCGAATTAGGTTGTTGACTCATCTCGCACCTCTGTGCTCATAGTATTGACAGGCTGCCAGCGGACTGCTGGGCGGGCCGAGATGGCCACTGAGTGTGTACTCCCTCCCTCACTGTCTCACTTCCTCTCTCTTTTTTCACTCTCCTTTTGCTTCAGCATCAGCCAACAGCATCAGAAGTGTTTTAACAGAGCTTTAATGGCCTCGGCCCCAGACCTCACCTCCAGCACACACTCACGCAGACACACACACACACACACACACAAGCGCACATACACGCATGCTGTGGGTTGGAAATAGCTGGCTGGTGGTGGAAAAAAAAGTGTTGAACAGAAAAAAAGAGAGAGAGCTCGTTGTGCTGATGGAGGGTGACATGCCCTCCTTTTCGCTCCCCCGGCTCCCATCTTGCTTCCTTCTGCCCACTGGCTCATATGACCAGCCTCCCTGGATTCTATCCTTTTGTTTTCTTTCTGTTCCTCTCGCTCTTTACATTGGTCCGTCTTGTTTTCACACTAATGTAGTGAAAGATTATCTGGGTTCTTTGATTTGGCTTTTTTCGTTCTCCTTCAGCTGCCTTTTCCTATGGTACTGTATAGTCTCTTCATGCAGTTAAAGTACCATAAAGTGTTTGCTTTTTTTCTTTCTGGATGTGAGTAGCATCTGGAGACTTTTAGGTAATATAAACTTTGTACAACAAACGGAGACTCACCAACCCGTGAATGAAATATGGGAAGACCATATTGAGGTATTTAATTATCAGTTTGTTACAATTTTGTTTTGGTTATCCTAATTGATCAGACATCTCATCTCAATACAGAATGTCGTTATTGGCTGGCTAAAATTAGCAAAACAGATTACAGCATGCTACCCACATAAACGCACTGCTATTCAACAGTGTAGTTTATTATTTCATCTTAAAGCGGCTATAATCGATATTTTTATAATAACAATGTATCAAATTATAGTAACAACAATGTGACCATTTGAAAGGGGTCACTTGTAGTGACAGAATTATCGCCTGAATCTACAGCTCCCCTTCAGCTTTATGAAGCATTATAGTGAGTTTCAGCTCATTGTTTAGCTGTCTCTCACCGCTCTCATAGCGTCGTTTTCAGCCGCAGCAGGCAGCTGTTTTCAGTAAAAAAGCTCTTGTAACCCGCTGTACACTACCTGTACACTATTTCTCTCAAGAGCTGGTAGAGACCAAAAACAGAGCTAAAAGAGAGTGAGTGGATATTGAACTTACATTCATCAGATGGCCAGAAACACAACTCCAAATGAATAATAAAGTTGCTTCGAAACTGCTGGATGAGCAAATAAGCAACTGTTGCTAACAAGTTAACTTAAAAGGTGATGATATGTCAGGGTTGTGTTCGCAGCTTGTTTCTGCTGCCCCCAAATGGCCAAACAATGGGTTAATGCAGGTTTCAATGTAATTTTGAAAGGACACCCTGTACTGTATAGCTGTACTCTATCAAACTGTACAGCCGCGTATCCATAGAGATTATGTTCAAATTTTGAAATGCATCTACATCCAATGCCCAAGGCCATTTCCATAATGTGTCCTTTATGAAGCAATATGAAATGTAAGGCTATGGAGGTTGAAGTGGTGGGCAGGCGTGTAGCTCTCCAGACACAGACCGGAGTTCACATCCTGTCATGCAGGGCATTAAAATGCTCTTCAATGTTCTAATTAATGTAATTCAAGGTCCAACTAGAAACTGACACAAAGTAGTCTAACTAAGTCCATTCCACAACTACAGATTTGACTTTTTATAAAATTCTGACAGATTCATGTGTAAGGAAAAACTGTGCACCCTCACTACTCACATTGATATACTTAAAATAAGTAAACCATGGTTTAAAAATAAGGTCAACATAAGGGTGAAATCTGCATATATACACAGATTTAAAGTCATTTTACTCAACGTCGGCTTTCCCTAACCATAACCACGATCTTTCCCTAACCTTAACGATACTTAACCATGCCATAGTTGATTTTACAGATATTACAGTAATAAATGACCTAAAACAGTGGCACTGAACATAAACCTTGGAACTGAAGATAATTTGGGGTTTTTTGAAGAGTCATCCAATAACAATGTTTTGTCTGGCAATAGGGTTGGACTACGTCACTATACCTGCACTTTGCCTATCAAACCACATCCTTCCTCTGTAACTTAACACTTTTAAAGTAGACTAAGCAAATTTGTATGTGGAGTCATCTGTTGTTTCTCTTCACTGATCAGAAAGTTGTAGAATGATATAACCCAAAATGTGGTGTATTCCCAGGAGTCTTCTCCACCTCTAATCCGATGGATATGATACAGTATGTTTGATATGATAATGATAATTTTTTATTGAGTATACATGAATTTGATGTATTACATGTTTGGGGTTTTTGTCTCAGCGGATTTTCCACTCTGACATGAGCAGCATTCCAGCGGAAACTCCAGAAGTTTTTTTGTTTTTGAATGTTTTGCCATGAAAATAGTCACATTTACTGTAGCTGCAATTTGTCATCTTTTGATGGGGTTGCATCCTGACTCATTCGTTCCTTTCTCTCTGTTATTCTCTCTGTCTTTCACACACTCGCCTACCTCCCTGTCTTCTTTACAATGCCCCCCGAATCGTTTGGTTCAGGGTTGGAGTGTGGTGTTTGTGTGTTGAAGGGTTTAGCTGTGATGAGCGCTGTGCTAGCTAGGCCCAGCCAGAGGCAACGCTCATTAGCAGAGTTTAGCCACACAGGCACTGAATGGGACGGCTTGTTGACACACACAATGGGATCAACCCCCTCACACTCACGCAACACACACACACAGCAGAGTCATGGCTCCAGCTTGACGCGTCATGCCCCCCTCTCTTACCCTCTTCAAACTGGGCTTGTGTGTGTGTGTGTGTGTGTATGTGTCAGGACAACCCACCCAGATGGCTCATCTGATGCCCTCTTTCCCTCACCTTACACTGTCACACACACACACACACACACACACAGTCGCATGTCACACACCTCCTTGCTTGTGCACCCTGACCTAACACATACACAGACAAATTCTACATTCATACACTTAATTACCTATCACACATTATGCACACACATTTCTGGGAACCTATACTACACACACACACACACACACGCATTTTAGGAGAACAATACATCCATTGTCTCTTAGTGGCAACAACCACAACTGTTCCTCACAGATTTTAGTATCTACAGTGAGGCTGTCTCCTCAGGGGTTATATCATCCTCGAGGCCCCCCCTTATTCCAACCACACACACACAAGAACACACATACACACACACGTGCTTGGTAATGGAATAAGCAACCCTAATAGACAGTAAACTGACCAGTTAGCGCTAATAGGTTCTTTCACTTTGGCCTGGTTTGGCTGTCACATGGCGGTAGGACAAGGCTCCGTCCTATGGCCCCATCCACCCTGCCGGATGGGACATATCAGCTCCAATTTGGCCCATCACCGCCTTTAAGAAAATTCATCAGGCCCTCGTTAGGAATGAAAGCAGTCTGTGTACCAGGAGCCGGGGCAGATGGGAGATTAGTTCAGGCTCCCACGGACAGGGAATATAGAAGGAGGAGCGCTCTGTTTGTGTGAGCTGAGATGGAGAAAATTAGGACACTTGGTGTGTTTGTGAGAGTGTGTGTGTGTGTGTTCTTGTATTTTCAAGGTACACACTTATGAAGATGGAGGTAACCCCTGGGACATAATAATAAAGCATTGAGGGAAGAAAATGCAGCTCATTCATAAGAAGAATGGGACAAGATTGCTACACTCAGTCATATTCTTAGCCAAGTGCTTCGACCTCCACAGTGCACAGGTTTATTTAGTCCAACTCTTCACACAGCTGGTCTATGTGTGACTGCCTGCTACTGCTTTAAAATATCACATGATTGAATGTGTTGCATTGCAACATACATAGGGCTGCAATGGTTATTTTCATTATCGATTGAATTGCGGATTATTTTGTTCATTAATTGTTTTGTCTACAAAATGTCCATCACATTTTCCTGTCTTGTTTTGTCCGACCAACAGTCCACGACCCAAGGATATTAAGACAAAGAAAAACAAATCCTCACAACTTACGTAGAAGCTTTAACGAGGTAATGTTTGGCTTTTTTAACTTAAACGATTAATTGATTATCAAAATGGTTGCCAAATAATTTTCTGTAGATCAGTTTATTGATTGAACAAATATCAGATGTAGATCTGATATTGTTTCAGCTCTACTTCTGCTCATTTCCAACTTCTTATTTGCCTTGATAAAGAAAACATGCATCCATAATGCAATGCATGCGATTTTATTACATTTAACTTCTGTCTGTATGATGCGTCCGATTTGTGCTACTGGCTTCAATTGACATGGGTTAAACGATGCATAATACAGAGAAGAGCATGTGAGGCCATACTGCCTTCAAATGGAACATGTAAGTTTGTATCAGATTGATTGATAGGACACTTTTGAACTCAGCTATCTGAAAAATTAACGCTGAAATGGTGGTTACATCAATTATTTGTGAATTGTGTAAGTAATAAAAATCGTCAGTTAACATTATTTTCCTTGAAACTTTGTTCCATCATAAAACTACATGTATTACACAGCAGGTAAGTGCTCTGACAGTAATCACTGCTGCACCAACAGCTGATGCTGTGTACTGACCTTATGGGTTGAAACTTGACAAAAGAGAAAAGGGGAAAAACACTTCTCTTATTTCCTGTGCAGATATGTTGGAGAGGAGCTTCATATCTTGTAAAGAAATAAGAAAAAAAGATTAAACTCTTAAAACCCTTAAATTCAGGACAGTTACTGACTCAGTACATCAAACTATTGTCTCAGTTCCTTGTCAATTGTCTGCAGGAAGTCACAAGAGGAATCACTTTCATGGGCTTTTCTCATGAACAAAGTAAACATCAACCCACTTAAGGCACCGTTAATGTCACTTCCCAGATCCAGACATTCACAAATTGAATCTCATATTTCTGACAATAAAGTCAGCATTGTGAGATCAAAGTCTAAATTCTAAGAATAATCAGAATTGGATGCCAGAATACTGTGTCACGTTTTAACTTTATTCTCAGAAGTGTGACTTTACTTTCAATTTTTTCCAAAACTTTTTTTTTCTCTGAATTCTTTCACGTGGCTCTTATCCTCACCATTGTGAAAGCTGCAAAAAAATACACAGTCTGCCAGTTAAAAGCTTGGTGCGCAAGACCACTATGTAATCAGGGCCTCCGGCATCCCACAGTCCGCTCTTTCACTTTGACCACAGATGTTATTTTTGCATTCTGAGTTTTGATCACCACTGCTTCTGATCTGATTTCACTAGGTTCAGTTACCTCTGTAACCTTTCTGTGGAGTGTCAGTAAACAAATGTAGAGCGAAGCTGCAGTAAGTTTACACACTGAGTCCATTTCAGGGAAGTTTCCCTTCATTATACATATAGTGTTGGCTTTAGCTTTGAGTGAGAGTGAGAGAATGAAGGCAGGGTATATCCAGGCGTGATCAAATCCACTGCAGCCTCACAGCAGGTGATAATGGTGCTTTCAGACGGTGAGCGGCTGCTGCCTGAAAACGCCTGACAAGTTGAAAAAAGCTGAACCATCATGAACTCCAAAAGCAGTGGCAAGGAGTCGTGTGCGTTCATAAGAACCCGCCCTCCCTCTCCTTGCCACTGTGTTTACAATGAAAACAATAGCGAATGGCGGTAACCACTCGCTGTATGGTCCTGCTAGTCCAACCAGGGCCAACTCGTGATAGTCTCCTCCTTGTAACCAAGCCATGTCTTGTGGTAACTGATTGAATCATTTTTAAATGTCTCACTATGCCAGCTCTCAGTGTTTTTGTAGCTTGTTGTTTGATCGCTGTGGTTTGGAGTTTAGTTTCACTCCTACTTTCTCTGTCTCACTTTGATCTGACCAGCCTCACTGTTTAACAGCTGGATATATATTCAAAATGTACATGGACATGGACAGTGGACGCACACTTGGATTTGTTTATACTACACTGGATGCCTGCGTACATACTGTCATGTTTAGATCTGTTTGTCGTACAATCCAAGCGTAAACTTTGCACTGCACATGAATGGTCCTGGTGGACATGAGCAAATGACGAAATTTATGTCACACTGATTCTCGCAGCCACACAAATGTGGAAAATATCATTTTGGCATCACCGATTGCTTTCCAGCATGTGTATTGGAGATTTATTTTGGTGTGTTAAGTTACTGTTAATTCAAACCTTTCCCGCTGTTGCTGCTTCACATTAAAAGCTTTCCACTGGCAACGAGTGGCAGACTTTTATTCTGAAACAGCTATAGGAAATGTAATTTATTTGCTACAGAGGCTATCAGAACTTTGTTAGCAGTGCTTTTGTTCTTCCGACAGTTTGACTGAACCTGTGAATTGTCCCGCCAAGACAATCAACGGCATGCAACAGTTTAGGAAGGCAATAACAAATGATTATGACATGATACATGGGAAGTTTTTGAAGGCATGGACAGATGAAAGATATATGTTGTCATTTAGTTTGGAGGACTTGTTGGAACCAGCACATCATGGAGATAAACAACACCTTTTACCAGGCCTTTCAAGCGGTATGGAAAAATGGTCACGACTGCTCATGACTTGGCGCTTCCAATGTTGAAAAAACGCTAAAAGGTCCCAACAAGTACAGCAGTAGAAATGTGTGTAGGTTTGTGCTTGTGTATAGTTTACTTGAATGTATAGTCACTGTTCCAGCACTGCATGGAAAGTCGTTAGATGTGTTTAACCATGGTACTGTCTGTCCCAGTCCTATCTTCGGATATTGCCGAACACAGCTGCCTTCAGATTACTGAAGTGAGACAACCACCTTCTCCCTCCCTCTCTCTCTCTCTCTCTCTCTGTCTCTCTCCCTCTTCCTTATCTCCCCTCTATCTATCACATTCCTCCCTTTGATCAATGCCAGGGGCATGTGCGGTCGGAGCCAGTGTGTTTGGTTGTGTGTTTGCGAGTGTGCGACTGAGATTATGGACATGTTATCATGTGTACTTTCTGTTAGTGTGGCGAGCGCATGTGTTTGTGTGTGTGCGTACCAGATTGGCCATGCTTTGATCTCCCATGCAGTGTTGTCTTTGAACTGAGGAGCTGTGTATGACAGAGGCTGGTGTTAAAGCAGCAAGGGCTTTCAGCTGATAAGACGGGAGTCCCTGGGGCCACATGGAGCTCAGTTAAGTTGAACAGCTCTACAGTGTCTCCTAGAAAACTGGGCTATGACCTTATATCCAGACCAAACACAGTTTGACTGACCACACTATTCAACTGAAAAGGTGAAGGCATTTGGTTAAATTAAGAGAATCCTACTGTACATCCTCATTTTGTAGGAAGTACAGCCAATAGCATCTCCTTCTTGTAACTACTTTTCACCTAAACTTTCAGGTGATAAATAGAACTGTGTAGAAGAAAGTAGTCGACTTCGACTAGTCGTCACATGATGAGCTGTAAGTAAAATACAGTTAAGTACAAAACTACTAGCCAACTCTAGGGCTGGGTATCAAACCTCAAATACTTTTTTGGTACTGACCACATATGTCTGTATCACAGAATATCAAGTCTGCATCACAGAATATCAAGTCATGTCATGTATTGAAATCTGGCATCAAATGTCTCAGATTTGTAATCCTGCTTATTTACTGTATTCTGTAATCAGACAGTTCCTGATTTAAATCAAAACTAAAGACTCTTTTATTCTGTTAAAGTTGAACCATGCCATACTTTATGTCATTCATAGAAGCACATAGTCTTTGGGGTTGAAAAAAATCATATGATAGAAAATGCTATAGGCAATATACAGAGATGACTATATAACAGATAAAGAGTGCGTCAACATTAAAGTATATTCAGCTTGGAATCCATGGAAGTTTATTCTTGACCTTAACAAACACTAATTTATCACTAATGATTCATTTTCAACTGCGTCTCACAGCCTTCATCAGAAAATGGAGTGGACGTCCGTAAAAAAGATCAAGGACCCATTCACATCTAGACTATCCCTGAACCAAGACAAGGGTTACAATCTGTCTCCATATATAGTGTTATGTATCATGAGACTGAAGTTCCACACTTGGGTCATGTGATAACACATTACTTAGAATTGTTTTTGTATTGGTGCTCAGGCATTGTATTGTTAATAGTACCAAAAAAAATTCAAATTATACCCAGCCCTAGCCAACTCAGGACTTGTTGATAGCCCAAATTTTGCATTATTCCTAAATTTGTAAGGCAGTGAGCAATGGATATTGGTGACAGGGCAATTAGTAAAGAAGGCACTGGGCAATACTGGCTAATTTTACAGTTGCAGAAGTGAAATGGAATAAATAAATAAAATATTCTTCGGCCATTTGTTTTATGAAAAGAGGAGGTGATATCCACCAGCTACTAGCATTTTTGACAGTTGTGTCACAGCTGTTGCACGACCCCATCCCATCCACCATTGTTCTGAAAATGCTTCGGGCTGAGAACATGTCACCTGACCAGTTTTCTATCACTGACAGGTTGGTGTTG
This sequence comes from Oplegnathus fasciatus, assembly GCA_003416845.1. NCBI lineage: Eukaryota > Metazoa > Chordata > Actinopteri > Centrarchiformes > Oplegnathidae > Oplegnathus > Oplegnathus fasciatus. The sequence continues at coordinate 668,022 of NTHP01000289.1, read as the reverse complement.
GTGAACTTTGCCCGCAGAGCTCCCTCACCAAGCTTGGCTGGTTGTCAAAATGTTTTCAGCGCTAGAAGATTTCAAGCAAGACTTGCTCGCAATTTTTTTTTCATCCATATTTTGTTCAAGGTTTGTCAATGTGTATCATCACGTTTGCATTGCCTTCTAGGAAATCTATGTACTTGAAGAAAATAAGTCCATTTTAGAATTAACAATTAGCAGTCTGTCTGAACACAACACAACAAATACCATAGCAGGAAACTCCTACTGGTTTGTGTTTGACTTAGCAATGTGTAGCTTGCTGTAAAAGATTGATGTATCACTGCTAAAAACATATGCTTTAAAGTTTAAAGAACTTGATAAACAGCAACAAAGTTCCAACAAAAACCTCAGTGATCATGAACATCAGATACATGACCACAGTTGTTGCTCCTAGCCGTCAAGTTGTTCCATGGCTCATTCACATAAGACATGAATGCAAAATGTCACCTTCCCCCTGTCAAAAGTGTTGGATACGCATGGGAGCACCTTCACCCCTACCGCACCCTGTCCTCCTGACCCCCCCACATGCTTCTCATTTAGGGCATCAGGCATCTCGGCTACAGTCCTGACCTTCCTCCTCAGGGTTTTATGAGGCAGCCATTAACTCCCTGCTGGCCCTCCATGGCCTGCTGGTCAGATTTACAGCACCAATGAAGTCAGGAGTGTGTGTGTGTGTTAGGTAAAGCTAAGACTGTGTTGATTATCACGAGGGCCACCCTAACTAGTTCAGTGGGTGCTGGTGGGATGAGGTGTGTGTATGTTGCCTGGCCCTCGCTTACCCTGTGACTCTGATCCTCCATTAATCTGCAGCATTAGCGCTAGTGAGCTAATGAATCCAGCCACAGCATTAGCTGTGGGGGGAAAAGAAGTCCAGGATTGTGGGGTGGAAGAATGCAGCATTAAGATGAGTGGCTGCAAGGTTGGGATGAATTGATTAAGTTACTGAGCGAGCTTCCCAAACAAGAAGCCATTGAGGTATGACCTCCTTCTGTCAGCAAAAGTGCTTTGATGTGTGAGTCCCATTTTTACTGACAACAGATGTAAATTGAAATCCAGAGTATGAAACCTGGCTAATGTGATCTGAATCTGCTACATCTACAATCAATAAATGTGTCATCATACAAGGTGCAGTCCCTTTCTTCTCACCCCCTGTTTACAGACTCAAAAACTGCAGAAGAGACAGGATGCCCGTCATTGTGAAGTGAACCTCAATATGCTGGCACAGGCTGCCCTGGCTCAAAGACTCAAAAAGTGCCCAGCGGAGCTACAGCGGGTGTTGAGAAAGTTGGCATATTCCCTACTGCTACAAGTCACCCTAGGTTTCTGAAGAGATTAGTTCAAGCTTGGATTTGGTTCTACCACTCACCACCATCAAAATCCATATTTGGTCAAAGGTGAGGGAAACTTGATAGAGCTGAAGTAATACAAGCAATTAGCTACCACCATGACTGAGGAGGATGATTCCAAAAACGAACCCTCGATAGTTTATTTTTCTTCTTCTGTGTGTATCTTGGTAGTGTGTGTCCAGCAAGGATTCTCTCTGTGAAAGAAAACAGTGATGGCTGACCTTTTTCCCTCTAAATGTGGAGTGGCATTCTGAGACTGAGGTGTCCATTTTGTGTCAGAAGCACTTGGGAGTTGGAGTCCCAGAATCCCAGAGTGCTACTTTATGTCTTCAGGCAGAGAGCTAACACCTAGGCACTTAGCTCTATAGCATCTCTCCCTCCTCCTTTCTCACCCTTTACCCAAGTGGCTTCGCACTGGAAGAAGAGGTGGGATCACAGTCTCAGAGGTGTTGCTGGACCTGTCCACAACCTCAGAGAGTGTGTGTGTGTGTGTTTCACTGTGCACATGTCCCTTGTTGTCTGTATTTGCTTTAATACATGTACTGGCTTCATTTTCTCTTGTACTGTTATGGAACTTTGTGCCTTTATCTGGCATCTAAATCTAACAATGATCACAGCAAATATTTCCTTAGAAACTCAGTTATTCTGCACTTCCCTCAGAATATCATTGTTATAAAGGTGTTCAGGACACACCTGTTTAGATGTGCTTTAGTTCGGTTTTTATTTCTTATTGTGAAGCACTTCATTGATGTCTGCTCTAGAAAGGTGTTGTACAAATTAGAGGTCTTGATGGGTCCAAATTTGGGACCTGATCCAAACTGAACCTGTGGAAAACCTACCCAAACCTGATGTGCATAAATTAATTTTCAAAAAAGTCCTGATCTGATCTGATCTAGTCCTGATCCAGTGCAGTTGACCGGAACATACCCATGTCATTTTCTTTTCTTTCTTACTTTTTTTTCGCTCTGTCAGCCCTTTGACTGTAATTATCCAATTGATCAACAAACTGTTTTGCAATGACATCACCGCTCTTTCAAAAAGGACAGACTCTCCTGTCCATGAGTTACAGGATAGCAGTCTTATACTCTGGGAAGATTTGATGTTATTCTCTCCTCACCTGAGTTTGTTTGTTAACATGTGCAGAAAAATCTTTGTTTCCTCGAAAAGTCTGTTTACTCTAAATTATCTTAAAGAAAAGAGTTCAGAAGTTCAAGGTCAGATGTTGGTCATGTCCAAAAGGCTCACACTCTCAGTCTTATGGCAAACACAGCCATACAGCTGAGCTGGGTCACTGGTAAGCAGGGGCTGTAAAAGCACTCTTGTACACACTCTCGCAAACACACACACGGGTTTGCACGCAAAGCTGAGAATGGCTTGATGTGGAGCGCTGCAGTATGGGCTAATGGCTTTCACAGGAGGAGTCGCACTCAGGTAGCCTGCCTCCTCCATTATGCCTTGCCTGCTGCTTAAGTGCCAAATCTGCATCTTTTTTTTTTTCTTTTTCCCTTATTTCACACCTCTTCGTACAGCCAAAGTTGGCTCTGCATATATGTATACTTAACAAATCACATGTGGTTGTTTTTCTTTTTTTCCTATTACCAGCAAAAGAGATTACTGTACCTTATATCAGTTGAACTAGTCATAATAGGTTTGGAAAACAAACGTCTACTGTGTGTTTAAATGACCAGAGCTGTGCTCAGGAAAACATGAATTCTTGAAATTGTCATGTACAAGCCAATGTGACATGTAACATATATATATATGAGGCATATAGGAAAAAGTGTGGTTAATATACCAATTTTCCTGACATTGCATGCTCATGTGATATTTTTATACTGAACCAAATCAACAAACTCTCCATTACGTTGTTTCTAGAAAAGTTTGGAGTATAATATTTACATTTATGACTTTTGTGCTCTGGGATGCAAATTTTCTCACTTATTTTTTACCTTTTTAACCTGAAATACAAAGCACATGTCAGATTTACATCTACGCTTACTATCAGCTGAGCCTCTGGAGCCAGTAAAGAAAATCAGCTTCTCTGTCTCTTCCACCACATTATGGAAATGTCACGTTTTGCAACTGACTGGCTCAAGAGACCTTTAATATCGAGCGGCACTGTGAAAATGAGACAATTTCTTTTGCTGTTAATTTCAGAGCAGCAGCCAAGCAGCCCTGGATGCACAGAACTGGGACAAAGACGCTAATCTTCACAAAAGTGTTTTCCCTCAGTGGCAATCAGGTGAAAAGCTTGTGGCCTTTAGCGCCTCTTAGCAGAGGCGAGTTCTGCCAAGAAGGGCTGTGTGATGTGGAAACACTCCTGAACCACCGGCTCTAATCACACTGATGATGGTTAAAGACACAGAGCCTTCTCTGCGTCAAAGCTGCATCTGTCTATGTGTGTGTGTGTGTGTGTGTGTGTGTGTGTGTGTGTGTGAGTGTGAGTGTGAGTGTGTTGGGGCCTGTGTGTCTGTATGTAAGGAGGCTGATGGCCTAGACAGCTTTGATCCCAAGGCCTTGTCATGTTTATGGGGGTGTTGAGAAGGGTAAGCCATGCCAAAGGAACAGGTCACAGACTATCGAGACAGTATGTCCGTGTTAGGTTAATAGTATGTGTGTGTGCATGCCCCCTTGGTTGTCTTTATTGCCTCTTGTACATGCTTGTGCTCACACATGCACAATCATTAATCAGAATTTTCAGAAATCTTCAAAAGACTTTAAAAGCTTTTGCATCTAATACAAACCATTTTAGGTCATCTCCAGACAAGACTTGTGTGTAAAAATCTAATCAGCCCAATCAGCTAAAGAGTGCTGCGGAAGAGATGGTTGTTCCATCCTGACTAACCTCGAGTCACAAATATTCAAAATGAACTTCAGGACATTGATTGGAAAGCTTCTCTTCAGGAAAAACAGTTAGGGTTACCTTAACATCTGACTGTACGATGTGATTTTCTCAATACTCAGAACTGTTTTTTGGTGACTAGCTCTTACTGTAGGTGTGTGTGGTTGTGCTTGGGGAACTTGGATAAATCTCAGCTACAGCCGTGGTAGTAAACTACCTAAACAAAAAAGTTTTCGTAAAAAAACACGTCCAATCCACTTAAGTAATGTGTTGATCGTTTGGTATTGGTACCACAGCACAGGTAATCTGCATCGAGGCATTTCAGGTGATACCCAGCCTCACGCAAAAAGTGACAAATTGAAATGTTAAGTTATCAAAAGGTTTTAAAATGGTTTTGATTTCTTTCTCTTAGGTGTAAAGTATCTCAGCACTCAGCCTCATTACCGTATCTAACACTGTAACTGCATGACCCCCCTTTCACTTTTCAACTGGACTTGAACTCTGCTTACCAAGAACACCCCCTTCCTCCCAGACACGGTGCGACACAACACCTTCAGTGAGCAGTTTTAGTGTAGAAAGCTGTACTGTACGCGGCGTTGGCTGAAGGCTAAAGGATGTAATAAGCTTACATGTCAGGCCCACTGGTTAGCTCCTTCTCGTCAAACAAAGAGCGATTATCCCACTTTCTAACAGGAAGGAAGGAATGCACTGTGCTGCACACAACTGTTCAGCAGAAAAAGGGTCAGGATAAGTTGTTGTTTTGTGATTGTGGAATGTGTGTAAGAGGGTGTGCGCATTTTCTATGTTTGTGACTGCCTCTCAAGTGCATTGCGTCTACACGTGTGTGTGTGTGTGTGTGTGTGTGTGTGTGTGTGTGTGTTCATTCTGAGTGAACTGACTAAAGCTGCCCTTTAGCCCGGGGCAGTCTCTCTTCGTCTTCTCACTCTTGAGTGGCCACACACTAAGAGGCCAGATCCACTCTGAACAGCAAAGGGAGAGACAAGGACATGAGTGAAGACACGACAGCTGTTTCTTTTACATGAGCTGTGTTTTCACACAAGGTGCTACATTTAGCTTTTCAAACTGGTATAATTTGTTTGGCACAAATGAAACCATAGTTGAACCATTTTAGGCCCCTGTGTCACAGTGGTTTTTATTAGTGGTAGTGGTTGTTAATGAAACCACATTTCCCATAAACCCCTCACTTGCTGTTCCAAACAGGGTCTTTGCTTATTTAAAGGTTTTGGGTGTAAACATCGTTGGAAGTGATGTGATGAAACCTTGATGGTTTACAGACGATTGTTTTAGTTTCAAAAGTTGGATTGCGGTGGTGACTTATTGAAATTCAGCATTAGGTACTTTTTTAAATAACCGTAGTGGTGTGGCAGACAGACTCTCAAAAAAGCCCAAGACATCCTAAAAATGGTCATAAATGCAGTACATAATTGAAAATAAAGAAAAGCATCCATCTATTCTATCATTTCTTTATCTTGAAAAGCTTTGTTCTAAGGGGAACATAGAGTAGAAACATCCGTATGACTGGAAGAATTATTGTAATGCTTCGTTGCAGTTCAGTCAGTTAATTCTGTAATGTCATAATTCACTTAAAATACATGGATGGAAACCCAACTTGAGTTAAGATATATGTAAAAGTACTAAAATACCACATTAGTACTAATTTGGTGTGTGTGTTTTGGTACTTAAAATAAGACATTCACTCATGGATACATTCATACGCTTGGATATGATGATTCAACAAGCTTGTGTGTGAGGGTGTGTGTGTGTGTGTCTCTGAAGGCAGTGTTCAACACTGCTGTCATGTGATGACTTCATGTCAGCAGGCCAGAGGGTCTAATGTCCAGCCTGTCTCCATCTGCCGCACACACACACACACACACGCACCCTCCAATCTGCCATTGTAAGTTGACTTTCTTAATGTGCGAGTGCGTTCTGTGTGATTATGAACTAGCCTCTCAGTCAAAGCTGCACAGCAGGAAGAGCAAAGATATGAATATGTGTGTTTGTCAACCCGCACATTTAGGTACAGTACATTCACACTGTGGTTAATATGCTCATATTGTGAGGGTGTTCTTGGTAGTGTCTGGTCTGTGGCGCTATGTCAAAGGGTAAAAAGAGGATGAAGAGCCTCCCTCTGTCTCTGCCTTTCTGTCTTTCTCCTATTGGCTGAAGAGTCTGGAAATGAAATGTGATCCTCAGAGTGAAACATCAAACAGCTAGCAGCTGCTGGGCTGTCAGGTCACCGACCGGTCAGAGGATGGACCACGGCCTCCTGTGTGTATGTCTGTGTGTGTGTGTGTGTGTGTGTGTGTGTGTGTGTGTGTGTGTGTGTGTGCGTGTGTCTGTGGCTGCACGCACGAGCGGACATGCATGCATGAGTTTATGTCTCTATCTGTTTGAGGGTCTTTCATTCTGTTTCTTGTGTCTGTGACATGTTCTTTCATTAACGTGGCTTAAGTGTTTCATGGTCTTTCATACCCACTATACCATACAGCTTATGTGTGCATGCGCACATGCACGTGTTTACATGTGCACAACCTGTAAACCGCACTGATATATCCCTGCCGTCATCACAAAGCATATGTCTCCTCACAGACTGAGGCTAGCTGCTAGCCTAGCAGCGGCGGAAGAGGAGGAAGATGGAGGAGGTCAGGGCGTCTGGTCTGGACGACAGGGAGAGCCGCTGAAATGCTGTCGGGGGGTGGGGTGGGTTAGGGCTGGAGTCGGGGTATCAGGGGCATCTGTCTTGTTTTTGGCATTTGGAATGGGTCAGTAACCGTGTAGGCAGGCGAGCTGAGTGGCTGGCGTAGCCCAGCCAAAGCAGATGGTAGGAGGGGTCACTGCGAGGTCATTCCTGTGTTATCCATGCCACATGTACGTGACATTCTGACAGCAAAGACAAATCTATACGTGTTCATCTCCCACAGGCACTGGACAGGACAAGTAAGTAGATCTTTTCTGTCTTTTTTTGTTTTTGACATCTTTGTCTCGGTCGTTGGTGCTGAACACTGAAGTGTTTTCGACAGAGCTTAAATGACAAACACTAAGGTCAGTAGTGTGAGTTTCTGTAGTGATTTTTAAGTAAAACAGGGGACATGCAATGGTAATTATCATTGTGCTGTCAATGTTTTTAAACTTTTGCGAAGTTAAGTGCCTCCTGCATGAATTGCACTTTCTTCTTTTGTGTAGCCGCAAGAATCCCCATGATGTAAATGTCTACATCTACCCATACACAAGGGTTTGTGTAGGCATGTTTGATTCACAGAATTCACTACCGCCTGGACTGTACACGTGGACCCTATGCACCATGTGTCAGTATAAAAGGAACCGAGAGCGAGTCTTTGTCCATTTTGGAGTATATCAGGGCCTTTACTTTCTCCCTCACTACATAAAAGACAGACTTCCTGCATTGGCACTTGACGTTGGCATTGGACAATAAAACGTGCTGCAATACAGTACTGCCCAATACGTACTTAATTCCTGGGGAGACTGGACAGAACATACAGCCGGTATAGTAGGAATAGGCAAATTAGACAGCAATAACCTGATAGCATGTGACCATTCACTGTCTGTTACCAGTGTAATTTTATTTTTAATTGGATACAAGTGATTAGCCTGGTGTTAAGGGTGAGTTGAAGCATCAAAGAAGAAAAACACCAGCTCACCTGCAGTGAAGGTTTTGGTTACTTGGGACTAATCTTGAGCGACAGAGGAAACACTGTGTTTTGGCAACTTTGTTGCTTGTATTAGCATAAACTGTTAGGGGCATATGGAAACACAGGTTGTGTGACTGGGGCAGTAGGCCGTTCCTGTGCAGCCAATAAGCTTTCCTGTGGGCTTTCCTGTTGGGCGTCCTGTTAGCGCCTCCTGCTAAGCTAACACCGCTCCTCATTAAGCCCGTTGTCAGAGCTACAGGCTAACCTCCAGGGTAGAGGGGAAGCTGGCCTGGCCAACCCTCTGGCCTGGCTATGAGACCGTCTGTCCAGGCCACCTTTTGCCGAGATCAGAGATCAGAGTCATCAGATGCTTTGTTTGTCAAGAGCATTTCTTTTTCCAGTTAGCAGATGATAACTCAAAGAGGCTTGTATGGTTGTACATTTGCATGAATTCTTGCCTACCTCCCCCATCCTAATCAGGATTAAAATCTTGGCAGCCTCTCATTTATTTTGTCTTTTTTGTTGTCTTTTTCTGTGGGTAATCTGTTGCCCCCCGGTAATAATCTGCCCTACAGTCACAGATAAAAAAAAAATCACACAGGAGGGAGAGAAACAAGGCCGAAACTGAATATGAAAACAGCTGGACAAGCAGCCGTATGGCGACCTTGGAAAGTGGGTCTGTATAAAGCATTACGAAAGCCCTAGGAGACACTCAGCCAATACATAAAGGACACTGTCTGCTCATCTTCTCTCCTCATCTTCCTCCTTCCTTCCTCTTCATCCCTTTCTCCAGACTACGCTCTTTTTATATTTCTCCCGAGGTTATTTTCTTCCTCTTCTACACGTCTGCTGTCTGTTTCTTCATTCACTCTTTTGTTCAGATTTTTTTCGCTACTCCTTTTCAAGTGACCCAACCTAGATTTTTACTAAACCCCACAGTGTTGACGCTAAAGGCTGAAAGTGCCATCAAATGCTGGTGAACAGGTGAATACTGTAGGGGAAAAATATCCTTCATACAGTTAGAAAGTTCTTTTGGTAGACATAATATAATGGGCAGAGTTGTTTCTGGCAGTTTTTGTGTCGAAGGCCACTGGCGATCAAAATGGCTGTGTTTTAGACATATAGCACCTCTGCCTGCATCACTAGTTGTATTATCATTAATTCACACTACTGCCTGCTGTTTCTATATTTTTTGCTCTGTGGGTCACTCACTCACAACTATGGAGCATAGTAGAGCATTTTTAACAGCTGTCTTCTAGCAACAAACATCTGGCTTTATAGCTGATCCATCGAAAAATGCCTGGATTGGCCCCTATCTCAGTCCGGTCAATTGAGTATGATATCCATACTTTCACTTTCACTCAAAAATGCCCTCATGCTCTTTGATCCAACCAAAATACACTCTTCCTCCTGTGCTGCCTCACTATGCAGAGTGGCAGAAAATTGTTCATTAATCGTTCAGATATCTGCTCCGGTCTTACCCATACGTACGAGCACTTTCTGAAAACAACTTGGCGGCAGTCGGCCAACTTTGAAGTCGACGGCATTCCTTTCTCAGGCAAGCCCTCAGACGCTAGCGGCCTCCTCGAGACACACTCTCACCCCCTTAGACAAACTTTAATTAACTTGTGTGTGCAAGTCTGAATCTCCCAGCTTAACCTTTGACACACTGCCTTACCTGAGCACCGCCTCTGCAAGTGCCCCCCACTCACAGACAAAGGCTGCATAAAGACAAGATTAGCTGCTTGCCATTGTCTTCTCTGCTCGTCTTATTGGAAAGGTCTTCAGGGCTCCGAGCCCAAAAGGCCATTCAGTGGGCCAGAATCAAGCACTTGAGCTTTCAGACTGGAGGCCAAGGGCCAGCTGGTAGTCCGCTTGTAGTTAGCAGTGGCTCAGAGATTTTGGACCTAACCTTGTAAAACCTCTCATGGTGAATAGAAGTGGAATTATCCTGGGCAAATCCCTAGGTTGGAGTTTGGAGCTGTGTCGGTGTCTGTGTGGCTGTGTGTGTGTGTGTTTGTGTGAGCTCTGTCTGGCTCCGCCATGGCTGCATGAAAGAGGTTTGGACACTTGGATAATTGCTTGGACCTGACGCCGACCATACACCCTTCTCCCCCTCACAAAACCATATCCGCTATATCAGCTTTGTGTGAGTTTTTTTGTACGCCTGCCTATGTGTAAATGTACGTGTGTGTGAGAGCGTGTGTGTGTGTCTGTGTTTGTGGTCAGGCAAACTATAGAGAAGACTCATAAACCCTAGAAAGAAAGTCTCTTTGTGAGCTGTGTGCGTGTGTTTCCAAACTACTCCTGACCTCACTTAGGATCCGCTCAGCTGACCACAGTTTCGAGCGTGTGTGTGTGTGTGTGTGTGTGTGTGTGTGTGTGTGTGTGTGTGTGTGTGTGTGTCAGCAGGGGGAAGTGGCTTTAGGGGAGGCAGCTTTACAACTGACACTGACAAGTCGTTTGGCACTCCGAACCTTCCAGTCTCGCCACTGTCCTTGAAACTGGATCAAGACGACAGGATATGTCTGCCTCTGTGTGTGTGCGCGCGTCTCGTGTCTGATTTTTTATGTCTCCTGGATCACTTCCCATTTTTAAACCAGTATTTCACTCTTCAGTCGGCCCTGCGTCCTCAATTCTACCATTGTCTTACTCCACAAATACACAAAAACTTGAATTATTTATCTGAGGTCAGTTGCGCATTTCCTCTGCGATTACTGGACGCAGTAGCGTATGCAGAGACTCTGTGTGTGTGTTTGTGTGTGTGAGTGTGTCTGACACCGACCCCATAAAACCAGGCCGGTCTTTTCCAAGCACTTACAGATAATCCCCACAATTAGCCACAAAGGCTGCAGAGCACTTTGATCAGCACGGGGCAATGTGGAACTCCTCAAAGATATGCTCCTCTTCCATCGCTATCTATCTCTCCTCCCAGTCGCACTTTAGCAAACTGATACTACACACCGCATCTGTTAAGAGGAGGAGGCTCAAACATTGGAGCTCTCTCTCTCTCTTTTTTCCTCCTCTCTCTGTTTTTTTGTAGCGGGATGAAACGTGGCCCTTTTAATGTCTGGCAGTTTGGGGTTTGTGATTACAGTATGTAAGGCAGTTTGTTTATGGGTTGAGTTACTGTTGAGAGGCAAAGCCAGGCCACACATATATTTGGGCAGGCGGAGAGGAGGAGAGGGCGGAGAGATGAAAGGAAAAGAGGCTGAGAAAGAGAGAGACAAAGAGGACAGAGGATGTGATGGAGACGATAGCGAGCAAAACGTTTTAGGAAAGGCAGTAAAGGAGGGATGTTTTTAACAGCGGGGCCACTTGGATGAAGCCAAGCTTGTCTCTTAAAGTGAAGTCAATATACAAGTAATTTGCATTCACAAATATGTTTTATAGGAAGGCTTGTCAATATAAAAACCAAAACATTTTTATATTGAATGTTTGTGTAAACTGCCAGCACAATTTTTAAAGCTGAACGAGGGTTAAAGGTCTTCTCAAATGTAATGCTACTTGTTGAATTTGCACAACACTACGCTGACTGTATCTGCATGTAACAGTCACTGTCAACTTATCTTACTGAGTTTTTTTTCTATAATATCTTTGCAACTAAAGCAGCATTAACTTGGTTAAAATTAGGGGAAGATCATGGTGTTGATTAAGTATTGAAAAAGTCAACACTGGTTTGAAGCATCAGATGGGACATGATTTTTCCCTAACCTTAAGTGTTTTAGTAGACTAACAGGTGGAACACAGGACATAAACCCCAGTGTCCATTGTCACAGTCTTGTGCTTTATATGTCCACCCTCCAGTCCAAACATGTCCCTTCCTGGATTGGAAAAAACGTTGCTTGTGAGCATAATCCAGGCAGAAAATCAGCAGTCTATAAAAATACTTTGTAGGAGACAGGGTTGATGAAGCACAGAGGTAGGATAGAGAGTGTGAGAAAGATACAAGCAGGAGTTTAGAAGCTAAAGATTACACGTGAAAGAAGGAATCAAAGAGAGATTATTGTAATATGGTAGTAATTGGAGAAAAGTGTTACTCGGCCAGGCTGAAAATAAGCCATATACAGGATGTACCATTAACACATCTAAAAACACACAGCAGAAACACATACTCATGCCCACACACACACACACACACACACACACACACACACACACACACATAAATACACTTGTTCACTGGAATGTGCAAACTTCACCACCCACTCAGACATACAGTACGCACACACTTTTAGGAAAGCAACTGAACACACACACACACACACACGGACCGCGCAGCCAGCCTTACCAGGGAATATGATGACTCAGTGATGACCCCCACAACATCTTTCTCCTCTTTCACACTCCTATCGTCTTTTTCTCAGCCCTCCTCCCTGGCCGTTCACATAACCCTCCCGGACTCTAGAGGGGAAAGTAAAGGGGGATGAGAGAGACGGAGAGAGGGTGGGAGGGGAGGGATGAGAAATTACAAGGAGGGGGTAGGATAGGGCAAACTGTGTGTATGTGTGAGTGTGCAGAAATAGCCCAGGGTAAACACAAGCTAGCATGGGAACGTAACCATCTTAGCACTGTGCCACTGTCAGAAAGCCCCACCACCTCTCAAGTGCATGTCCCCTCTTTTTTTCCATCATTCTCTCATCTGCAGCATAAATGGTATAAAAAATATCACAGTGGCACGATGGGTTTTTTTTTTCCAACTGTACCATGGTACATGGTATAAATATAGTATAACCTATATACCATGGCAACTGTCATGTACCACAGTATTTTAATAATTGAACTTCAGTGGCACAATTCACTTTCAACCTCTGTACTGTTATTTAGTAAAAAATGTGTGTTAGTACTAATATTTAAAATTTGACTTTTAACTCAAGGTCCTCGTACAAAGTTTCTAGTTTGCTGAACTGAGAAAACTCCATCCGCTATGAAGACTGTGAGATGCATTTGAAAGTTTCTGAAAAAGAGAGTTAAGTTACAGTTAAGTTACAGTTAAGTGGACCTTAGTGGTCGAAGTACTATTTCAAGGTCAAAAATAAAATCACTTTCACGCTCAATACTGAGCATGAAATATGCATTGACACAGCTTCTGGCAGCCATATTGGATGTGTTATCTCTTGGAAAGCTAAAACCGCAGCTGGTGATGTTTCTAAATGTACAGTTGTTCGTCTTGGCAAAATTCAGCATATTAATTTCTGTGCTATCTTTGGGATCTGATCACCACTGATATTTGTAGATGATTTCCCGCTGGCAAGTCATAGTGTCACTTGAGCTAAACTGACTAGAGGCTGGTGCTGGTAAGAGTTGCATGTTCGTGTGAAAAGGAAAAAATCAGTGTTGCCTCTGTGGATTGATTATGTTGCTTTATTTATTTGTCTTTTCCTGTAAACAACTGTTCAGAATTAAATGAGAGGATGCCTTGTCATATTATGTGCAGACACAATGTGGTTAGTAGAAAGTTTTTACAGTGCCCTGAATTTCACTGGTAAATTTGAGCTTTAGTCCAATTTAAACAATGGACGAAGCACTATTTGCATCTGACAGCAATGAAATACAAAATGAGTGATTGAGATGCATGGGTAGGCTAAATACTGTACCATCCACAAAAAAAAGGAATAAATTCCCCAAAAAATCACGGTGCACGCTTTGTTTAAGTACACTGGTCTTTATGTAGGTAAATCGGCTTTTCAACTTTTTCTACTTTCCTTTTAGTCCTTTAGGATTAGCACGTAAGAGGTTAGGCATCTTTCGAAAGCTTCCATTTGCATACCAGTTATATTGTAAATGGAGGAATCAGTGTTATGGGTACCCCAATATTGGCCTTAATAAAAGACATGTAGCATTTTGAGTAATGGTCGCCTAATAATAATAATAATAATAATAATTCTGATCTGTACTGATGATGATGATGATCAACCATGCACAGTGGTTCTTTTGGCTAGTTAAGATATAGTAGCTAAGATATGCAGTAGTCATATCGTGGAATTGGTTGACACAACTGCAACTCTTAAACTGCATAGTTTGGTGAACATTTTCTACCTCCTCTGTTCAGCATCAGCTATCACAAACCCTAACTTCTTTACTAATTGAGAAGAGTTACCTCATCCTGCACTTGTGTAAGATGGTAGGCACATTCCCATTGATAAGCAGCAGCAGCAGCACAGGGCACTCAACAGGGATAAACACACGCACACACACACTGATTCCAAATGTATAGACCATTGTTGTTGTGTGTTTAGCATGAGTCTTTTAACTCCCTTAGTCTGTCTCATGCACTACACTTACTGTACTGACACACATATCTGACAACTTCCACAGCTCATTTGTCACATGATGCATTTAGCGCCACAGACCATAGTAAACAGGCGTATTAACTCACACACACAACCAAATATACACCTCCTCTTCTATTTTACACAAAATGCAGTACATTGTAGTATGGAGACCAACACTGTTGTAGTCTAAATTAAATTATCTGGTTCATGATTAATAAAAAAAACAATATTACCCTCAGATTTGCTATCTCAGACTATAGTGCGTGTATTTGTATACATGCTTATTTGTGTGGTCTAACATTTACATTACGTCTAAACATGCAGCAATGTGTACGGTGGCTAATTTCAGTGAGACAGGCCATCATTAAGCTGATCCTGCAGATGCAGTGACTACTGTACATCAGACGACAGAGAGGGTGACAGACAGAGACGGGGGACATGGATAGAGTACCACAGCCCTGGGAAAGGACAGATAAGGGAAGCAAGTGGCCGAACTCTGGGTCATTTGGCAAGGAGAGAGAGTCAGAGCTAGCTGGGCATAGCCTTGGGAAAAAGTAGGAATCCCCCGGAGGAAGGCAGCATTGACCCAGCAGGGAGAGACTTATGAAGCCTGAGCAGGAGAGTAGCGAGTGCTGCTGGGAACTGAGTCCCTAATGTCCTGCCAGGATGCTGCCTTCTCCCCCAACCCCCTCTGGACACACACACTCACACACACTGTAGCCCTCATCCTGCTTCAGGTCAGGGGCTTCTGGGCAGCTTCCCACCGATTAGGTTCCCTTCCTTCCCTCCCTCCATCACAGAGCTAATAGAAGGGAGGGATGGGGATGGATGATAAATTAGTCGGTGGCTGAACTCTGGCTGTCACTCTCCATCCCACGTCTCTCCAGCCTTCTTCCATCCATCCATCTTGATCCTCTTGAGAATACTAGGGTACTAGTGATGCGCGGGTCAGGGTTTTTTATCCGCACCCAATCCGCTAAAGTATGCGTTAATCAACCATCCAAACCCAACCCGACCTGCGGACCGCCAATTTTATGCATTATAATAGCACAATATCAGGACTGAGGACATATCGTCAGTGGTAGACTCTTCTTTCTGACCAAAAAAAAAAAGAGGTGGAAGGTGGACTATTGCACACAATGTTTCTGAAAGTTAACTTACTCGCTGCTTCGTCACTTTTTGACCCGCCCGAACCCGTGATATTTTCTAGTAAGCTTACCCGAACCCGCCTGACCCGCGGGACCCGTGGGTTGTGGGTCGACCCGCGCATCACTATAGGGCAGGCTACGATACACAAGGCCATAATCGCACTCGCTGGTGTGCGGCATTCGGGATAATGTTGGCTGTTTTCACTCACCAAAATGGGAAATCATTGGTTTGTATGTTTTGTATGTTTTTACACCATATGATTCATATTGTAAATTACATTAGAATGTCACATCGGCTGTTTCGGAAAGTTACAGAAATATTCGGACTCAGCACCCCCCACCCCCCTTTTCTTTAATGTACCCTACAATTTGATTCTACACTCGCCCACTTTCCCCACTGGGATCATAGCAGTTTCAGGCAATCTAATCTTATCTAGTGTGTTTGCACTTGTGAATGGTACGGTCCACATTATCTGTGTGTTTACTGTCC
Organism: Oplegnathus fasciatus; assembly: GCA_003416845.1. Lineage (NCBI taxonomy): Eukaryota > Metazoa > Chordata > Actinopteri > Centrarchiformes > Oplegnathidae > Oplegnathus > Oplegnathus fasciatus. The sequence goes on along the minus strand of NTHP01000289.1, from coordinate 652,214 downwards.
TTGAGCCTGAACTGTGGATGAACCTGCTCAAATCTGCTTTTATGATGTGGCCCATTTTCATTAAAATGGCTCCCCCCACCTCCACTCGTAATTAAAAGGCAGTGGGAGACTGGTGGTACCACCTCATATACCAGACCAGACAGTACCTGGCCGGGGGTTACCACAATGTTTACACACCCACACACTTACCACAGGCAGGAGTTCAAACAATATGACTTTTAGAAGGCTGATGAGAATATTTTGGGATTGAAAGTGCCCATGGACAATATTTTCTCAATTTTGGACACTTTTGTGCCAAAAGATTTCCTCTTTGAGACACTAGATCAATGTCACAGTTAGTTAATGTCAGCTGGTTAGTATCTCGAAAGTAAGACTTTATCAGTGAGATATCTGACTGGTGTACATCATGATTTACAGTCAAACTGCAGCCCATGTGGATGTATGCAGTCCACGTTCAAGTGCACACCATGTACACTCAACAGCCCAACTGGGGCACATTAGCAATGCGGACCATGTGGACGGAAAGCTTGCAGCACACAAACTGGGCCTTTAACAGTGTGAAAAAGCAGCTGTTGATGATATCTGCATTTCTAGTCACATTGTGTCATTTGGTAGTGAGGTTTTCTCATTCCTCTAGACTAGTGGCTAAGTCTTAATGACACTATGAGATATAGTACATCTGTAACACAGAATGATATGAGAAAAATGTTCAGTAACTCAGTACATTTACTCAAGTACTGTACTGAAGTACAAATTTTAGGTACTGTACTTTTCATGCCTTTCTTTTCATGCAACTTCCTACTTCTACTCCACTACAGTTCAGAGGGAAATATTGTATTTTTTACTTCACTACAATTATTTGACAGCTTCAGTTACTAGTTACTTTACAAGTTAAAGTTTTTACAAACAAAACATATAAAGAGCTTGTAAAATATGATGTTTTTGTTACAAATTAAACTACCCAACAGTATATACAAGTACAGGTGAAGCGATTTGTCGATTGACAGAAAATTAATTGGCAACTAGTTTTATTATCATTTAAGTCATTTTTCATGTAAAAAC
>NTHP01000289.1:623043-649799 GCA_003416845.1 Oplegnathus fasciatus | reverse complement strand
AAAAACCTGCTTTTACATTATGCAAGAGTAATAATAATCTAATGATATAATATATAATTGTATAACAGTCACAGGGAACATTTTTCTGCATTGATACTTTTACTTTTTACACTTTAAGTACATTTTCCTGATTATACATACTTACGTAACATTTCCAATACAGGACTTTTACTTGTAACAGAGTATTTTTACAGTGTGGTATTCGTACTTTTACTTAAGTAAAGGATCTGAATACTTCCTCCGCCACAGCTGGTTAAACCAGAAAAGTACTCATTCCTCTGACAAACTGCACATTCACAAATCTTCTCCCACACGTTATATTCAATTGAGTTTGTCATCTCGGTAAAACACCAGCTATAAATGTCAGGTTTTGGTGTCGGTAGAGTAAAATCATAGAGTCAGGGCTTTGATTGAAAGCAGTAAGTTCATACCCTCCCTGTCGGGGTTGTCAAAAGGCATTGTGTCAAATGAAGGGAATATATTCAGTAAGTAAAGCTCAGGTGGAAGAGATGTAAAGAAATTGCAATCCTCTATCAAGAAATAGCTCTTGGAAATAATTGACAGTCACAACAAGATCATATCTCAAAGTGTTAAAGTATCTGAGGGTGGGTTTTCCTTTGCTGTGATCGGGAAAGAACCCCCGGCATGTGTCCGGTGACATGTGGGTGACATGACGATTGCCTAATGGCTAGTATATAAACAAGCTGTAAATGCTTGTGTACTTGATCAAAAATCTAGCATAGGCACACGTGCACTATCTGATCTTACTCAGAGCGTGTGTCACACAGGATTAACTCGATTTGGAACATTGTTTGCAAAAACTGATAAGGAACTAGTTTCTGTGCTTCATCACAACATCTGACCACTGTAAGAGGATGTTAAATTGACCTTGGGTCAGATTGTGGCTCTGCTTCAAAACATTAGCCATAACAACAACAGTCAATATTAGTTAGAACTAAGTGAGTCTGGATGTTCAAAGTTATGATGAACAGCTGTATCTGAATGTGTGTTGATGTTACCGCAGATCAAAGAAAAGCAGTGGGTGAAGGAAATGTTGCTTTTTCCGGGTCTTCTCTGTTTGGGTGTTTGATTGTGTCAGGAGCCCCCAGACCCCAGAAAGGCCCATTATGTGCTCACGCCATGGCCTTGTGTAAAGGGTCTTGCCTCTAGCTTGTGGGGCTTCTGGGTGTGTGTTTAGGCAGGTCTGAGTAGATAATGGCCCTGGGAGGCTGAGCCATGGTGGTGTAATGGAGACAGATAACCCAGCTTCACTGTAAACACCTGTCCATACACTGTGATTCATAGTATACACACATGTAGACACACACACACACACACACACACACACACACACATGAAGGTGTTGTAGTCTGCTAACCTAATGCGTGTGAATATTGTGTCTCCGTTGAGTCTATCTTTTATCCATTATTGCATGGCTTCAATTTGTTTTCTATCCTGCCGAGGTTTTGGCCTTTGGCTCTGACAACATGGTATAAACAATTTAAATTATGCTATTCCACCAATCAAGGCACTCTAAATACTGTTGACTGACTTCAGAGTTACACACACCAAATGAATATATGCCAAAGTACAGTACTTAAAAAACTAGTGTATTGTTGAAAACAGTTAAATGGCATCATTTAGGGGCATTCGTGTGGCTCTTTAATTTCATACTTGTACGGATTTTGTGTATAACATTAACACGTCCAGTCCAGTTGCAGTATTCTGTTAAAACCCACCTCCTGACAGAAAGTCAAATTAACCAATTTTAATCAGTGCGAGTGAGAAGTGTGAGCATGGGCCCCTCGGTGACCTGCAACACGCCTCTCTCCGTAGATCCACAGAGACATTTACATTGTATTTTCGTACAAGTGTAATTCCTGCATCAGTCGGAACATTTTTCACGAAGCACACACAAACTGTACGTAGACAGCCCAGAGATATTACATAAATCTTGGGCAATTCCACACCTGACAATTTACATCCAATGCCAATGTTCAGAGCCACTGCAGGAAAGTGTATGCCTTCAGTTGAATATAGTCATATACCCTGCGTGTCGTCTGTTTTTATTAATATTTGGACTTTTTCTGTGCTTTTTTGTTGTTGTTTTCTGATATAACAACACATTTATTCCCAAATGAATTAATAAAATACTATCTTGTTAAAAGAGTTTGATTCTTGGTGTAGATCTATTCCCTACTCTACTCTGACAGCATGCAGACACTTAAATGCCTTTTGTTTCTGGATCTGGTGTTCATTTGGTTAAGCAACAGGCTCATGCGGTTTGGTTGCGTGCACTACTGTGCAACTGAGACGATCCTGCCTGAGTATGTTCATGTGCGTATGCACATGTCTGTTTCTGTGTTAAGTGTGTGCGTGCATGTGTGTGTGTGTGTGGACGCCAGGCTGTCTCCAGCAGAGGAGGCCCAGTGTGTCAGTGCGGAGGTGGAAGGGGAGAGCAGGACTAGCCTCTATAAATCAGGCCAGATTACAGAGGCAGAGAGGCCTGCAACTCCCCTTCCACTACCCAGCCTCCTCTGCTTTATGTCACCCGACACACACACCGTTCACACTGTATGGTTTGGTAGACACTGTCCTAGACCTTCAATGTAGAGTACAGTAGGAATCCTACTGCAGTCCACTACACTTTTACAACTCTCTTAGCACAGTCCTACTTGATATCATATACATATATATATATATGTACATTTCAGTGTGATAGGTGAACATCAGTGATAATTGTTAAGTTTCTCACAATCAGTAAACTTCTTTCTGGAGCGATCAATAGTCATAGTCATAAAGGGAGTAACTCATAAGTGCATAAGAGGGAGATGTACCAATTCCTCCGCTCACAGTAGCCCACAGAGCAGGCTGACTGCAGCCACAAGACATGTTGTGTTTTGATTAAGGGCTGAAGCCACAATCACAGACATTTCCCAATGCTCATGACTTAGTTTAACTGGCTACAGTATATTTATATGTCTTTACTTCCAGCTGGGAATGAAAGCAGCAAGTTGCTGACAGCAACTCTGGGAAACACAATCACTGAGGCAGGTTAAGGGATTGGGTGAAAATAAATTACAACACATCACATCACAAAATATATTGCTGAATGCATTGAGAATAACACATTAATGTTATTAAACCGCTACTGTATTTGTAGATAATCGAGCATAAAATAAAGCAACTCTGTGGTTCGGACCCTAATGGGTTTTTGTGGCCAATATGAACTATACGCAGGCTACATATTAATGTACTGGCTAGGACTTGTGGCCTGAGCATGTGGACCAGATTTTGAGATTCAATTCACCAGATTGGGAAATAATTATTTGTCATTTTTATTATTTTATTTTTCTTTTACTGGTACCACTTGGAGGAGAAATTTGTTTGAAGAAATTGTTTTGCAGGGGTGGTTTGGCTAAATGTTGTAATTAGTTTTGTATTGGTCGAAAGAGTCAGAAAGTTGCATGTTTCAGTTTTGTGTCACAGCCATTATTACATTCACCATAGTTTTGTAGCCATATTATTTTTTTCAGATTTTCTGGAAACATTACAGCAAAGATCCAGTATATTCACTGGCAAATATATTCAAGAAAATAAAAAAACAAACATATATTCTTCGTGATGGGAGACTAGCTGTTTCAGAGTACAAAACTGAGCATCATTTGGGCCAACTTCTTATAAGAAGCCTTTTAAAATCTAAAAATGTCACTACTTGCAACATACTGTAAGTTTGTGTTGATTGCAGCATACAGTATGCCTTAGAATTATGGCTGGTGGCTCACAGCCATTGTAAGTTTGGTCCATATCCACATAATTGCACTTTGATTTTGAAAGGCATTGGTTGATAAAAGCCATGTCATCTATTTACTGTGGTGTGTAATTGATACAATTGTTTACATTTTGTGAACTGTGGAAACACTGAATGTCTATCAACAAAACAGTCTTAACTTAAGGTCCATTTACTATCAACCACATATCATGGTCTTCATCAGTAAACTGAGGTTTGCTCAGTTGTCATGTAGTTGACTCAGTTGTCATCATGCGACCAAACACTATCCTTGAACAGAGCTGGGGCTTATGATATCCCCCCATATGCTGCCACCTGTTGTCACATGACGAAGTTCGATACTTACTGTAGGTAATGTGATGACTGAGCAAACTCAGTTTGCTGATAAAGATTGTTCGATGTTTTTTGATGTTTTGTTAGATGTTAGAAGCTTTCAAAGCTCTGGAAAAAGCTAGTAAGTGGACCTTGAGTTAGGATTTGTTTTGTCAAACTACCATTCCCAAGGTCAAGAATAAATAATGTTTAAATCATTTCCAGTGACTGCACATTTTTAGATCTTTAGCGTGTGGTATCTAACAGCAGCGTCACACTTGCCCATATACTGTTGTCAATTAAATGTGGCTGTTTACTCCATAATAATTGTTAGTATATGCATAACCTCAAGAGCAATATTAGTGTTCTTACATACACTACTTCTATTATTCTTGTGGTACTTGGTGCTAATGAGCTTCAATACTAAGGCTACATGAAAAAGTGCTACAGGAATGTACAGAACCTTCAAGTGTTACGTGGAGTGCCAGCATGCTATAGATCTATTGCCAAAACTTCAACAACAACTCATCAGAAGTTAGTGTGCTGGCTCAATATGTGAATCTCTTTTCCCAGTCACAGAGCCTTCATGAATGCCTTGATGGATCTATTTACAAGCAGCTCAAGCTAACTCCTGACACACAGAATAAGATGTTTATTCATCATGGCTATCTTTATTCTGCTATAATAATTTGTCTTTGTAGCCACTTTGTGGTCATGCCTGTATTTGAAGTTTTCCTAAATCAAGGCTCTCACATGATCCTGGCTTTTGATCTTTGGATAGGGCTTTTAATGTGTCCATTCCTCATTGCTGACACCGAGAGTGATTATTTGTTATGTTTTCAGTAGCCCTATCGTTTAGGCATCTCAGATCACCCGTCTATATAATCCCCCTCCAAAACCTTCCAATGTAAAATAATGGTTTTCATGTTTTTCTTTCCTATTTTTGGGCAAGGAAAGCCGGCAATATGGTGTTATGGCCATCCAGCACTTTCTCTCTGTTCTCTCTCACCATAGTTTGGAATTTAATTGTGTTTTGACAACTCTTTCCATGGCTGGCCCAATTATAGCCTCCAGTTGGGCTGGTAATGATAGTTGTTAATGGGGTGAAAAATGGACGTGCATCTCTGACAGAAACCATAAGCAGATCCTTTGAAAGGAGAGGTGGGAGCCAAGGAAAGCACAGGCAGGAATGACCTCGCTGTGCTCCCGTCCTCTGAAGGCCTTTATATAGCATATGGCTCCCAGCGTCTCCTCCAGGACCTTTACTATCCTATTATGTGTGTATGTTGGCCATTTTGTCACTGTTAAAACATCAGAGCAGTTGGTAGCAGTGTCAGGGCTACTGTATGAGGCCATGGGAATGACTCCGAGCGACCCGTCACACACACAGACACACATTTCTAAATGTCGTCAAATTTCTCACGCTTTTTTCTTTCCCTTCTGCTTGCTTCTCCTCCTCCTCCTCCTCCTCCTCCTCCTCCTCCTCCCTCTCCTTTCCCTCGTTTCTCTTGTCGCAGGGAAAGTATTGATCGGCCTCTTCCCAAAGTTATTTTTAATCAAAGATAAACAAGGAATCCACATTTCCTTGGGAGATGTGGGGTTGCCCGAAGTGTCTTGCTCTTTCTTACAGTTTTCTTTATACTCATGGGAGGCGCTGAATGGGAGAGCTGAAGCAAGAGATGTGAGCATGAGGGCTGCATTGCATAAGGGGGGGTTGAGTCCAGCGGGTGTTTATAGAATAACACAAGTGCCACCAGCGAGTGGGAGACGTGGGAAGTCCGTCTTTAGTCTCAGTCAGTTGTAGCACATCCTATTCTTATCCCCCGGACTGTGCGACAACGTTGACCAGAAGAGACCCTAAACACACACACACATATGCACTCAGTCAGAGTTCTCCCCTCTCTCACACAGGCACAGGCCAGGCCATTCCCAAGTCTTATTTCTTCTGGACTTTATGGGAACACTTAAATTTAGCCCTGGCAGGGAGTGCAGGCATAATAATCAAAGCTCTTGTCACCAGGCTCCCAGTGCTAGGTGGTCTGGCTGCTCTGGAGGGAAACTCTCACCCTGTGGAAGACATGTTTCCTTCTTTGCACACTGGCACAATTGAGACCTATAACTCTTTTTTCCTAATATCTTCAGCCCATGACTTTGCAAGCTAGTATAATTGACACCTCTGAAACACAGCTATAAAAGCACAGAAATGGGGCTTAACTAGTGCAGACTAGAGTTTGAGCTGGGGTGGTTGGGCTGGTCTCTATTACATTTGTAGGAATTTCACATCTAGTGTGAATAACTTCATAGGAATTAATAATTAGGATGTGTGTGAGTATCAACTAAACGAATCAAACTTTTGTTCTGTGATGGAGCCAATGAGACTAAAGGGTTTCCCACCACTATGGTGCGACCATTCATTGAGTAAGGGTAGTTATACTCTGGAAGGATACTCAGTAGGCCTGACCCACTGACCTGAACCAATGCCAAACCCATACCTTAAATTGCCCAGCCTATCACAAAAAATCTGACAAAATGCCGAAGACTGCATTTACCCTTTTCGTTATACACTCATATTCATATATATTATTTAGAAAATTAAAACATCCAACTTTGTTTCAGTATTGTATGTCACATATAGCCAATGGCATCATAATTTATAGCATGTGTCTGTTATCTGCTCGGTATGCTCTGTTGGTACGAGGGTAACAACGTGTTCTACTTCACTCACCAACTTCACATTGTTGTTGTAAACTGTGAGCTGCCAACGTAGCACAAGATCCTGCATCTTCTTCCTTGAGAATGCTTAGTTTGTGTAGAAGATGATCAGATTATGTGGTTTCCTCTAAAATGTGTTTAATTTCAAAAGCACTGCTCTGCCTTTACCGAAACCCTTAATCAATGTTTTTTTGTTTCTGTTTTGTTTCTACTTTTTTACAATCATGACTAATTCAAAATGTCATCATACCTGCAATTTTGCTACATGTTCTGCTGTGAGAGGGCCAAGAGTTTCTGACTGATGGTGTGGAGCGACTTAAATGCACCTTGTGCATTGTATTATGAGTGGTAGTGCTGAGAAAGTGCTGTTTTTTATATACAGTATATAACCTGGCCACCACTTTATTAGGCTGTATTTCCAAGCAGTACAACAGCCCTGCGACAAATCCTGCCTTTGTGAAGCTAATATTGATGTTCTGTTGACACTGTCAGAATGGTCATTGGTCATTTTGATACTTTAGTTCATGGTGCTGTTGTGTTCGACTGCATTATATAGAGGTGTTTCCAATGGTATACATTAGAATATGACCATAGAGTTGAATCAGTGTTTTTTATAAGCTTCCTAAAGATATATTGGTATATTGATAAAATATTTTGCAGGGTTGTTGTATTGAGTTATACAAGTGTATTGCATCTAAAATGTGAATAGTAAATTGCGAACCTAGAGTATACTTCTTTGTTTACTGATTAAAATACTGATTTATCTATATAATCCAAGAGGAGTGACAGCTGACTGCAAAACACAAGTGACAACAACTCGTAACAACTTGCTCTACACTTGTAAGCTTAGTCCTCATAGTCTACCCTGGTGCATGTGTGTCTATGTGTGTTCATACAATACAATGTTAATGTTATTCACAGCGTGAAAGCAGCCGCCATGAGGTCAAAGGTGATTAGGTGCTAAGGAGGTCTTTGACACTTGACACATACACAGTGGCTGCCCAGGCTCCCCACAGAGTGAAACTGTCACCACCTGGGGTGGAGGGCTAATTAACCTATGATTTGTGTAATACACTCTTGTGTTAGTGTTAGTGTGTGTATGTGTGTGTGTCCTACATGGTGAAGATTTGTTTGGCCAACTGTCCTCTAACCAGGCTGTTCTTTCTTTGTCTTTTCCATGTTGTCCATGTGGTGTCATCCATTGGATCCTAACAGGTCAGTGTTTTTTTGTTTCTCTCTGTGTTCAGTATGCCAGCTTTGCATTCTCTCACTAATATATCACAATGTATATTTTCAATGTAGTGCTGTCTAGGCTTAAAGAGTTGAGTCACCTTAAAGGGCCACTTCATCCAAATCACAAAACACTGATTTCCCCACTTACTCCTAGTGCAGTCTCACCATGCAGATAGTTTTGGTTTTATTTGCAGAGGATTTGAGAATTCTGCTGCCACTCTGACACAATGGAAATTAACTGAATTTTGTTTATGGTGCTCAAACCTCTGAAAGGGGACATTTTATAAGCTTAACAACAGTTGTTTTTTCCAGAAACAGTGTCTTGATTGCTTAGGATAATCCACCAACATTATTGGTGACACTTTTTTACAACAGTTCCAAATGAAAGTCGTTGACAGTGAGGTCTCGTTGAAATCCCCATGAATCAAAGGTCAAGAGGTTGCCATTTAATTGGATCTTTAGTGGTGACCTTGAGTGAATGAGTGTAAATAAAAGCTTCAGCCAATAAAACTATCACACATTAGTGATCAGCCCTGTACCTCCACCACTACTGTCAAATAAACTTGAAGCCTTTCTCGCCGTAACTCCTTGGCTCACATATTAGAATGACCCCTTACTGTGTTATGACCTGCCCCAACATCCTGTTTCAGAAGGAAATTCATCACATTAAGGATGAGGAAAATATACATCTCCAATGCAGTTTTATTGTTTGAATTTTTTGCTTAACATGAGTGAGAATGACAAAATGTTGAAAAAAAGACACACATGTTTTAGAAGCAGTTTTGCAACCATTAATTTATCCCCCCACAGCACCTCTGCAGAGCAGGTGTTTCCAGGGAGCTAGTGAACAGGATTTTGTTTATGGTGCAGTGTGCAAACCTTGTAGCACCACTATGTTAAAGGGACTTTTTGAGATGCCGTGTGTTGGTAATTCCACCCAGCTAATGTTCCTCAAGATATTCATAGCTGCACCAAAAACACTCAAAGTCTAATTTTTACCATTTTATTTCCAAATACATGAAATGCACAAGACACCTTGTGTAAATAAGGCAGCTTTAGAACTGTTGGAAAGCGAGGCCTGTTTTTCCTACCTGTCTCTACTGGTTGTGATACGCTAAGCCAAACTTGCCTCAGACCTAGCTCCCTACTGGACACATAGAAATTGGTAATGACCACTTGCTGTTTTATACTGTTTTATATTAGTTGTCTGTTTCACAGTTTTAGTGTCCAGTGATGAGACATTTTTCATTTCAATATCCATGACATTTTAGGGAAATTCCTGCATTTTTAAAATAGAATAAGTCTAATTTAATAATAATTAGATGAATATTGACACCAAATATTGTTTATTGGCAGCTTCAAATTAATCTATAGCCAGTCACACAATAATTGATGCACATCAGAGTTTACAGCACATAAAACAGTTCTGCTCATCTGGGCCGTAGCCAGGATTTAGAAATAGGATTTTAAAATAGGGAGGTTGTGAATCAAAGTCCCCCCAGCACAACCCTGAAAAGTTTGACTATAGATAAAATTGAAAGTCTATAAAATCGTCTTATAATTGTTTTTATATGTTATGTATTCGGTTAACTGGTCAGTCATATTTTGTGTAAAATTGAATTCTCTACATGAAGGTCTAGATGTTCCCTAAGGGGGCAAATTCCCTGAAAAATGCAGTGGACATGACCTCAGTGTCTTCAGTGGTAGCTACAGCCCTGCTGCACATAGTGTTTGCGTTTCACTGTGTATAACTACCTAATAACTGTATTAAATAATCAAGGTCAAAATTAAAAGCATTTAATTGTTGCTAGTTGCAACTTTGGTCAAACTGATTTTGTGTAAATCATAGTAGTAAGTCACCTGGTATGTAAATCCCTGGGCGGGTGATGTCATTTCTGCATAACTTCCCACAACATGAGCAGGGTTGCGTGTTCTGCCGGCCCATATAGCTTTATTGCTCTATTTGTCACTGCCAGCATTTCAGGGTTTTTTTCACACTCCCAAGGTGAAGAGGAATGAATGATGGCCGACAGACTCGGCTTTCTTCATTCTTCCTCTTCTCCCTCTGTTCCGTGAGAAAGTCAGGGAGGATGGAGGGAAGTCAGGCTGCTCATCAATCCTTCCACGGAGAGAGAGAGAGCGAGCGAGCAATGGAGTTCTGAGGAAGTGGAGGTGTAGGAGGCTCGGTTTAGCCAAGGGGAGTCCCAGCAGGAATACATACACACACACACACGCACAGAGGAAGAATAACACTCATATATCTGGCGCGTCAACAACTGCCCTCTGTTTGCTCAGTGCTGACACCAGTGCAGCAGAACTGCTACTGGAGTTTCTCATCACCCTCGTTTTGCTGTTTGTGTGTGTGTCAGTAGGTGCACAAATGGCTGCTTGAAGTCTGTGTGTGTTGGCCTGCATTTTCATCTGTATTTGTTTTGAGTGCACATGCTGTGGGTCCCCTGCAATGTATGTATGCGTGTGTGTTTGTGATGATGATTTCCAGAAAATTATTCAAATGAACCAATCTGAGAAGCGGACATCACTCTATGGTTGCACTGTTAGCAACCCACAGATAAATACATATATGCAATCCATAATTGGATGGCTTATTTTGTAATTTGGTGCAGATATTCATGATGACCAGAGAATGAATCCCAATGACTTCAGTGATTCACTGACTTCTTCTTCATCTAGTGCCACCAGCAAGTCAAAGTTTTTATTTATCCAGTGACATAGTTTGTCTACCAAAATGGATTGGCACACACTTTAGTACAGACATTCACATTATTTGGTTCTTAGTGAAATGTCTCAACTTGTATATATTATTAAATACTAAACTAACTACATTCCCATCAGACCAGCTGATTAATGCTAATTAGCAAACTCAGATGGTGACCATGAACATACTTGCTAAACATCAGTATGTTAGCAATTTCACTGCGAACATGTTAGCATGACAACAACAACCATTTTTACATTTACTTCACAACTACCAATTTGGTTTTCTTTTTAAATTAACATTACAACCTCACAGAGCTGCTTGCATGGCTATAGTTGGCTGTTTCTTTCTGTGTAAAGAGACCTCTGCAAGTAATCCTCCTCTTCTGTCTCTCTTTCTAAACTGGACTCTTGCCCACCTCTCCTCTGTGCGGATTTAGCAAACTACAGATCTTCAGATTGTAGTTACATGTGTACGTAGAGGAGTCAAGATTACCTTTTTGACAGATGAGGTGGAAATGCCTACAAATTTTTTCAACCTGAGATGTATGAAGTCTGATATGTTTTGTGTACTTTGCGTGAAAAGAAGTTTATGAAGCTACTGGTCCTTTTTTTTCTTCTAAATTCTACGTAGAAGTGCAATGAATACATCAGTTTGAGGTCTTGCAAAGTCATCCCCTCCAAGGCCGTGAAAAGGAGCTCCACTAAAAGTTATTGCTCTCAGAAAAAGAAATCACTTAGCTGCGTGTTTGATCTTCCTTATGAAATATGCCGTCGGACAGCATTTCATATAATCCCATACTGTTCGTAGTGGACGGCGGGCCTTATGACAGCCGTAAATTACAAAATGGCCGACCTAAGCAGAGGAGCAAAAATGGAAGAAAAAGGGAGGGGAAGGATGGCAAAAACACACTTTGGTAACCTAGCATCGCCCACCTTCTGCTCCAGCTCCCCATGGGATCAAACAAGAGGGAGGATTTGGACAAGTAAATCATTTCCTTCAAGTGGTGAACTCTCAGGGCCGGCAGAATGAATCAGACGTGTGTTCATATCAAGTGGAGGCATCACAGCAACACTTTGCCAGAAAGCCCGGCTGCTTTTCTCTCACACTCTTCCTCAAATGTTGGAAAATATTGGACTTTGAAGTCCCGATAAGGCAAATTCATCACATTCTCTCTGGCTGCTGTTGCCGCTGAAGCTGAAGAAAACCATTAAGTCTGCTGATGTTCAATGTGAGTCCAGTTGGAGGGGGGAGAAAACCCTTTCATCCTATCACACAAAATGTTTTTTTTAGTTCCACTTTTACAAGCAACTTTTGGTTTACATTAATAGATTAGATGATGTTTTACATGAATGCACATATATGTTACAAAATTGTCTCCCCCCTGTTGATGCTGTCAAGCTAGAACACATTTCCTTATTTCACTCTAATGATAGCTAATGGCTGGTTGATTAACAGAGACATTTGTAAACATGCAATCATTTATCAATTATCTATCAGATGTTTTATGTTTACAGTATATAATTATTTACAAGACCATTCAACTGATGTTACACCAGCTTTCATCTCTTACTCTGTAAATGCCAGTTCAACTGCTTTCACCCCTCACAATTTCATGGCTTAGTCATGAACTGACATTTAAGCTGCTTCCATCTCTTACTTTTCAGCCGACAGTTTCAACTACTTTCAGTGCTTGCATACAATTCAACTGCCAGCAGAGCTGTAAACTTGTAACCTATAAGTAAAATTTCAACTCCTTTCAGCTCTTGGACTTCAATAGACACTTCATATCCTTTCAGTGCTTCAACTTCAACTGACACTTCAACTGCTTTAAGTACTCCAGCTTCAACTCCAAATCTCATTCAGTATCACAGTGTTTGCACCTGTAATTTTCAACGTAAACAAGCACATTTCAATTGTCTTCAGAAATTTAAGCCTTTTCTAGTCTCAGTTCTCGAGAAGTCTAGTAATTCTAATTCTCACTATATGGTGAAAATGAGAGGTTATTTTTTGCCATTTCTGTATTTCCAGATAAATTTCCCCAATATAAAAATGTAATCCTTTCTTGGTTACAGATCAAAAATTAAAAAGTGACAAACCTTCTCTCCTAAAATCCCCTTTTCACCCGTGGAGTGTGGCTTTAAGACACTGTCACAGAAACATTTAACCAAAGCCAAAGTGTTGATTCATGACCTTGCTTTAACATTTTACAGAGATTCCCCTCCCCTGTTCGCTCCAGCTAATATTACCGCCGGCCCCCATGTTCTTTTCTCAGAGTGAAAATTGAACTTGTGACATTTATAGCCACGCTATGATATTATTGTACCAGTATGTTCAGAGCAACCCTCCTTTGAAAGAGCCCCTGTTTTTCTTTTACAGCTTCACCTAGCGCTCCTGCCGATCTTATGAAATTCCTACGTGTGAGTTTTTGTGTGTCAGACGTGGGAATGTTTTGTCTTTCCTGAGTTATCCTTTTTGACTTAATGACTATTCCTCTGGACGCCACAGCCAGACGTTGTGTTAAAAGTGAGTTTTTCTCCTCTGAGGTGTAACGCAATCTATCCATGGTCAAAGAGTTTGACAGGGTCGGAGACACGTGTGTGTGTGTGTGTGTGTGTGTGTGTGTGCATGTGCATGCGAGTAGGACTATTGCCTGTCCCTATGTGTGACTGAAAAAAGTAGTGTGTGTGTCAGTCCATGTTGCACTACTGTGAGTCCATATGTGTGTATGTGGGTGCGTGTGTGTTGGATTGTGTTTTTCTGCTTACCTGTGTGTGTGTGTGTGTGTGTGTGTGTGTGTGTGTGTGTTTTTCTGGTTTGAGGATGTTGTGAGCGCTGGGTGAGAAGAAGCAGAGCCTGGATCTGCTTTCCATCACACTGAGCTGCCCAGATCTGACTTCACACACACAAACACACACACACACCTATTCATACACAGTGGATTAAACCAGCCAATAGCAAAACAGCAGCACACTTCACAAGAAGGCCAACCTGACTATAACCTAACAGTGGTGCACATGTAGAACACAAAAGCACAAACTGCAGCTCACTACAAATAGATTTCATGTAATGTTGTTTTTTAATCCGTGATAATCCTGAAAATGTTCATACAAGTTAATGTCTGCAACTCGCACGCAGCAGCGAGTCAACATATAGGCAGCTCAGGGAAGCTTTTACATTTACTGTTCTGTACACGTGGTGGCTGTACACTCAAAAAAGTCAGTATGCAGACTAAATCCATTTGATTACTTATGGGTATGCTATTGATGACACTATTGTCCTACAGTGCAATGCACATAAAAGTGCCACATACAGCTATATAAGATTAGGACAAATTGCAGACTGTGGTCAGGATGGTTTCAGGAATACAAAAGTGTAACTTTGGTAAAACATTTTATTCCTGTATGTGTAGTTTGATTGACATCTATCAGCACCAGCATGCACAGACTTTTTTGACTGAGGTGGCCCAAGTAGGCCACTGACTTATGCAGGGATTGCATGAAGTACACACACACACACACACGCACACACACACACACACACACACACACACACACACACACGTCGGAATAGCATTACTGTAATTTACAATTTCTGTCTCCACTATTCATATCTGCTTTACTTTCTAACAATGGAGTATCTTATAGTTTCTTACATTCTTGTGTCTAAAGCTCCTCAAACGTAAATTAGCCCTCCAAAAGTAGGCTATATACCAAAGAAAACGATGCACATTCAAATATACAGTCACAGTATAAAGTACCAACAAAATTAAAATAAATAAGTGGACAAAATATTATATTGAGAAAATTGTGCAAAACTTCAAATCTACAGTACAAATCTCTTATAAAAGATTTGCTACAGTGAAATTCAAAAAAAGCTACTAGCTGCTTCTTGCAACACAGCCCAAGATACGTTAGTTAATTGCAACCATCCTGGACATTTAAAGTAGTTTAATTTGCTCTTTTATAAAGTAATCCATGTTCAATGCCTTAGCTCTTCTTGACTAAATGCTTAGCACTACGTAAATGGCTTAGCCTGCCATCTTCCATGGTTGTCTCCAAATGAAACCTGTAAATGAAAGTTTACTCGTCAAACGGTTGGTTTGAACTAAGGTCAGAAACTAAGATCCCAGGATAATGGGGTGGCACCTGGAGTGGCTGATCAGCGCACAAATGACATACTTTGTTCTACAAAATGATAAAGTATGTTGATTTGGTGTGTACTTTTATTGTGTAGTATGGAACTGCACACAGCTAGTCTTTTACCAGACCATCCTGGGGAAAATCTCCTGGTGCACAGGAAGTGATTTATTATGCTTTCCCACGCCTTGATCTCCTTTGTATCTCAAACACAGATGTAAAGTATGTTGGGAAAAAAAAAAAAAAAGTTGTCTGAAAAACATCATAAATCGTCAATTTCAATATGTTCCCAACAAATCACAAAAAATAAAATGCATCACCTCTTCTGCAGGAATTGTTGTTGAGAAACACCTTCCACATACAGGGTACTGTAACAGCAAGTAGGCTGAGTGCTTCTGTATTATAAAAAAAAGGTTTATATATATATAAGTAAAAGTAAGTAAAATCAAGATTAATTTACAGGCAAATGTCTTAAATAAAAGAGGTCTAAAATGACTTGGGACCTGATTACAATTGTCAGCGCTGTCACTTTAATTGCAGTTGTGTCACACTTACGACAGTATTTTTCTCTCTCTCATTTATCTGCAGACTGTAGGTACTTGTTACATCACAACTGATTTTGTGTGCCAAACACACAGTTAGCCCATTAAATCCATATTTTTAAACTTGAAAGTACCAAACAGGGCAACACTTAATGAGAGGAGGTGTCCATTATGCTGACATAACACAGCCTTAACTACGACATAAAAACTGACAGAGCTGAAACTTTATGGTTGTTGTCATTCATTTAATGAAGTCACATGTGATACAGAGTTGCTCTCTACATCTCTGTCATGACAACTTGCATCACCCAGGGGCACATAAACATGTCATGGCAGGCTTTGTATGGTACTCCACATATCACCGGCAGTATGTGGAGTAGTTAGACCAGCTGTAATGCTGAAAAACATCTTAAATCTTAAAGCCATGATCACGTAATAAGCAGTTTTCTCCTGCTCCAAAGTAAGGCAAATGTATGAACATCACTTCCAGCACAGACAGTTCAAAGGAGCTCTGTGATCTATGCACTTGTGGTTGCCTTACAACTGTTGGTTAAGCTTACATAAAAGAGATGTAGTTATAGGGCAAATGAAAACCAACTCATATAGGATAGAAAGGTCCTGTCTTACTTATGGCCACACCCTAATCAGTGATGTCACAGCAGGTGTTTTTAATCAGTGATTTCAGGCAAAACAATTGTAGTGACATCATGGATTAAAGTTTGCAAGTTTTGACCCATAGAAAGTAGTTTTGTTTCTATTTTCTAATTTAGTTTTCTTTCCATCTGCGATTCAATGCAAATTACCCTTTAAAAATAACATTACTAATCAGGAAAATGAGCGCGTCCACTCAGGTGCTATTTTTTAACATTCTAAATAAGCAATAATGAAATACTGAATACTTTAAATCATGGAATATTATGATATCATAGTAGTAACTTATCTGTTTTTACAGCTCCTTAACAAACAACACAAACCCTGGGTAGTGATGGTCACAGTGTGCATTGTTCTGGTGTAAGCACGAATTAGCTCAGTCTGTAGAAGGCAGATGAAGAAGTGTGGAGAATGTGTGCATGTGTCTGCAGGAAATAGAGTCATCAAGCAAATGGAAGGCAGGGTGCTGAGAGCTGAGTACTGCCCTCTCTCACCAGAATGAGCCTCTGATAGGCGTGTGTGTGTGTGTGTGTTCCCTTGCCAATATTTCAGTATATGTGTTCACACTGGTTTGCAGATGAGGGCGTAAAATTGTCAGACCCTTTTCACCCTCATGTGTTATAAGTCCCTTTAATAGCGCACTGATCCACACAAGCTGTTTTGCCCTCACTCTGTTCTCCCCAGAGGGTGTTGGCGGTGGTGGTGAGGAGGTGTCACTTGCGTATCATTTACATGTTTGTTTTCATTTTAATTTGTCTCTCGTTAGCTTGTTTCAGCTTGTTTTCAGTGTGTTGTTGTGTTTTGGAGAGGAGGTATATCCCCACATCTGTTTGGAGCCACCCCCTCACTCTCTTTCCCACCCCTACTTGCCCCCCAGTTGCCCCCAGCATGCCCCTGCTACTCCGCTGAATTCATCAGCTCAGCCCAACACTGTTCTGGGGCACGAGTACAGGGTCCCAGAGGAGGACTGGGCTCTGCTCATCCACCCAGCTTAGGAGGGCAGGGATTGGGTTTAGGCGACAGGTGCCAGAGGGACTGGCCAGTCCCTTCCCAACAACACACACACTAACACACACAGAAATACATACACGCTGAATCTGGCCATGCCTTAATCCCCAGCCAGCTGTTGCAGTTGCTAGCCCAATCAGTCTAAAGTGTTGAGCGCTGGGGAAGCTTGTCGAAGCTTGTGTGTGTGTGTGTGTGTGTGTGTGTGTGTGTGTGTGTGTCAGCATGGAGGGAGGTGTGTGGGGGGGTCAGGTAGCTGCCACGCATGCCAGTCATCCTAGCAGTCCGGAGTGCTTGGAACCGGACCCCTGTCCACCCAATGACGGCCGGGCGCTCAGCCTGATAGATTCATAACACATGTTCCACTGGCACTGTCACACACACACACACACACACACACATAATACACCCTCATTCATTATCTTCCCCCTGGCTCAGATAGGTCCAATCCTATCACAATCCACCCCAAAGGCCAGCAGAGGTGAGATGAGGCAGACACTCCTCTGTCCTCACACCCCCCTCCTTGCCTTTGAGCCCATCCCTGTGTGACCCTATAGACATGGGCTAATCCATCAGGAGTATGGGGCAGGGGTGTTTTGGTAAGGGTTATGGAGGGCGCTGTGTCTGCTGTCAGGGTGTACCTCTGCCAGTTCGTGGCTCATGTCATCGCTGGGGTTTCTCAACATCCAGCAGATTATTACTGGATGGTACTGAGGTTATCCCAAACACTCACACAGCCAAAAGCAAAACATTATAAATGCCCAGGCCTGTGTGATACATACAGGCTAATATTGGTATTTACTTAAATTTATGATCCTTAAAATTTTTATCACATAAAATTCCATCTTTGGTACTATTCATGGCAGGTTTCAGCAATAGCCATTAGTGTCATTCTGGATAGTAGTTACAGAGTGCGCCTTTGTCTCTCCAAAAGCTGGTGCCAGCCCACATTTTGTGGAAGACAAATACAAGTTCAGTATGACCATGTCAGCTTACATTGTTGACTTCTTTCTGTGGTCTTTTACAAAAACGTGACACGAAGCATCCTCTCCGCTGTCGCTGTACCCACATACAGCAGTTGCTCCCACCTAGGGGCCTCAAAGGCCCCAGCTTCACCATGTGTCAGCTGATTTATGGTAATTTGATTAAATTAGTTTAAATTGTGCATATGTGTAATTAATTTGCATTCAGTTAAATTACCACAAATTACCACTGTAAAGAAGTTGAGCATAAGATACTTGGGGCCTATTTACAAATCAGTAAGACACAGTTTGTCGAAGCCAAATCATTAATTTACCATACTTAGGCTTTGTGAATAAATGCATTAATGTGATCATTCTTTTCTCATACTTCGTACTTTGTTCCCAATTTTTATTTTAACTTTTTCTATGTAGGATATCTCTTTGCCAAGATAGCTTTCGCAGGAAGTAATTTATTTTACATTTTTGATTTGTTTGAAATAAACAGAGGTGGGTAGTTAGCATGAGCAGTTATAGCCAGCTTTGATCAACAGATAATAAGATTCCAACCTGCACACACACTCATTTTTTTCCACAGAATATCCAAAAAGAAATATATCATGGTACCAGACATAATGTTTGACTGACAGGTTGTCTGTTTGACATGCAGTCAGAAACACCACAGTAATGAGCTCTTAACAGCACAGATGGAGACAAACATAAACACCACAGCAGCACCAAAGATGGAGATGAGAAACACAAAATCAAAGATCTAGCAGATTACCACAAAAAGCTGATAACCCACCTAAACTAATTTCATCAGCTGGGCTCTTAGGGGAGACTTTGAGTGTAATCCAAATGTTGTTTTGGAGGCTTTTTCTTCGTGACAAGAATACAGCCTCTGTCTAGTATGTGCACACCATGGCTGTTTATAGTTTTCTAATGTGGGTGTCCATAAAGCAAATGCAAGTCTTATGATGACTCATAGAATGCATTAATTTCATGTCAAACATGATCACAAGATGGAAAGCTGTGGCACTTGAAACAATTTACACTGACCATATCTGAGACCAAACTCAGTGCCATTTTCCATAAAAGTCCAGTTGAAGGTGCAAACATTGCTCTTCTTCAGTTTATGAAAGTGTAGAAAAAGTGAGCTGTTAGAGGTGAATGTTTTACTTCCCAGGAAAAGCTGACTGCTGAAAGCTGACAGCCCCGTCTTTATGGGTGTCAGTGAAAAGCAAATGCAAGTCTTATGAGGATGATTCACATAATACGATGATTTCATAATGTCATTAGTCTATTATGTGATCACAAGATGAAACTGTGAGCTACATCACCAGTTCATATGGACCATTTCCACACATCATGCTGTGTATGAAAACGATATCTGTTAAAAGCCACATCAATAAGATGTGTTAATATGATCCACTCTGCAGTCACAGTCTATGCATTATCCGGACCTTTCTTCCTCTGTCGATACCACAGCTAGCTATGCTCCCCTGATAGTGTTTGCTATAAAAGAGCATAGTAAGCTCATATCAATATTGGAAAAAAAGAGGAAAAAAAACATACTCAAATGAAGTTGTTCAAATTTCACATTGACTTTTTTCTGGATGTAGCCAGGGGAATGGTAGTGACTTAACTAGCCCCCTGCAGAAGCAGAAGTAGATCCAGTATCAATGCTTTTAGCCCATATGGCCAGTTTCCACATAATCAATGAAGTTGAGTATAGTATATTTCTCCCAGGAGTTAATCCTTGTTACGGAGGAAAAGCCTCTGAAACAGCCATGTTGATCACCACAGGGCAGTAAAACTCTTAATACCCAGACTAATGAGCTGTTTTCACGGCTTATCAAGGCAGGCTCACCCATGTTTTGTTGTTTTAGAAACTGAGGAGCCAAATTATATCCCTCTTTCATATCAGCAGTGGGGAACATCAGCTGGCTGACATTAAAGTTTTTTGAAAGATCAGTATTGCACTTATATCCCAGCAAACTGATACATTGGTCTAACCCAAAGGTTGAGTCTTTTCATTGTGTTTAAAGCAAACAACATGAACACAAGAACAAGTTGAAGTGGTTCAAGGGGTCCATGAAATGTGGTGGCAAATAACAAAATTAGGTTAGGGTGAGAGTAATTTACTCAATAACTGAAACCCTTTCACTCCTGATAAAAAATGTTAAAGTGGCTGTGATCGGTTGGCATCCCTTCACAACATCCTTTTGAACCTTTGACATTGCCAGAAGCAAGCTAGATGCCTGATTACAGTTTCTGATAAGAGCCTTGAATGTAAAATGATTCCTGACGAGAATATCTGCCATTACTGTATGTGTTGTTTGCACTACTGTTTCAGTCTATTAGAAGGATATTAGATTTGGTGATGCACAAAGCTCATACACTGACTGTATACAGTAGAAAAGTTATAAGATCACTTCATACCATGGAAATATGTAGGGGATCCCAGTCTTGGCCTTATTCCAATAGGGTCTATAATGTGTAAAGGTTGAAGACCCTTGGTCTGTAGTTACTCTGCTGCTGCTGCCACCGTTGTCTTTGTAGTTGCACTTGATATTTACCTCTTCCATTTCCAGTGATGAAAAGTAACCAAGTATATTTTGTCAACTACTTCACACGTGTAGTTTTGAAGTACTTGTCCTTTACTTGAGTATTTCCATTTGATCATTTGACCACCATATGATGCACTGTTACAGATTAAACTACCCAAGAGTGACACACAAGTCACAAACTCATCTCCACCTCAATCAGCTACACCAGTAAAATTCAAAATATATTAATACTCTGCAAAGGGTCAGTGCTCAGTGAACCTGCGCCGCCTCCTGGGTGAGCAATGTACATACCCTCCTGATGTTGTGGAGTGTTGTTCTGTCTGCAGGAGCAGGTTGTTGCAGTGATGTTGGCAGCGAAGAACATCTGGTCATCCAGTGTCACACCCAGGTTCCTTGCAGTCTGAGCCGGGACACCACAGAGTTCTCAGTGTTAATGGAGAGGTCATGGACGGGCAATACCTTCACTGGAAGGAAGAGTTGCTCAGTCCTGTTGAGGTTGAGCTTCAGGTGGTGTGCAGACATCCACTGAGAGATGTCAGCCAGACACGCAGAGATTCATGTGCCACCTGGGTTTCAGACCGGGGAAAAGACAGAATTAGTTCAGTGTCATCTGCATAGCTGTGGTAGGAAAAGCCGTGTAAGTGAGGGGGAGGACAGAATCCTGAAGGACCCCAGTAGTGAGGTTACAATGTTCAGACAGATTCTCTCCAAGTTACCCTGTAAGTATGGTCTGGTGGTTCACCTTAGGTCCAGCAGGATGACGACGGAGATGAGGTTGAAAGCTATGGAAGAAGCTATAGTTGGTGGACCTTGACTTACGATTATTTTCTCAAACTACTATTCCTCACATCAAGAATGAACTTTCATGTTCAATACTTCTGTACTTTTACTTAAAATATTTAATTCAGAACTTTCTTGTCGTGGAGTATTTTGTTATTACTTGTGGAAAAACTTTGCTAGTTACACTGAACTGGTACAGTGTATATCCTTCCATCCATTTCTGAGTTCAGTGTCTGCCAGTGTCAGTACCCTTGCTATCCTGAAGAAATGTTTTGGTTAAACTGTGGGAGGAAGTTTGATGAGGTATCAGTATTAAATTAGAATGGATCCTAGCAGGATGTGGCTTTATAGATAGCAAGTGGCGTCAATGCTTGATGTGATCTCCAATTGAAAGCTGCTGGTTGTATTTTACAGTCGAACACACTCTCTCTATGCATGTGTAGTCTATAGAGCCTGCTGTGGTTATTGGACTGTACAGACAAGGGTGTATGTGTGTGTATGTAAGTGAGAGTGTGTGTGTGTGAACTGGAGAGCCCCTGAGTGCTCTTTGTGCTAATAAAACAGCAGCTCTATGGGACACTGGACACCCTGGATCAAACTCCATCACATTACTGAAATATTACACTTCCCCGAGCCAAGGGCTTGCACCCAGTTGATGCGTCTGCATGTCAAAGGTGTGTGTGAGTGGATACATTAATGTGTGTGAGTGTGCGTCGTCATATGCACATATAGGTGTGTGATGATGCACGCGTGCAGCCATGAATAGTCCTATGTGTGTTTACCCAGTGTTGTCAGTGGCTTGACAGTCCCTTCACAATACACTGTCTGTGTCTGCTCTCTAAGTGCTGGTGCTCTCATCGATCCCCATCCTGTAGGGAGGATATTGGAATATGTGAAGGCTTGATGTCTCTTTTCTACACCGCCACAGAACACATCCAGACACTGCTGAATGAAAATGTTCATCAGCTGTCAGGGTGAAGGAAGGGAAATTAAGACCAGTTTCTTGTGAATTTTGATTATTTGCCCTTCTTTTATATGTAGTTTGGTCTTAGTCAGCACCTACTGTATTGGGCTTGTGAAAGGTAGCCAAGCTGTTATATCTTTTGAAAACTGTTGCTATTTAGGACAAAATAGCAAAAACGTGCGCAATGTTAACAAATTCTTAAAAAATACTGGATTTGCACTCGATCCCAGATGTGTAAACGATGTATATGCACAAAAAACATGCATACAGCGCTCTTAGTGCACTACAAGTGTGTGCACTTCATGCATACACATGGTTTTGCACGTGCCCAGTTCCACAATGATTGAGATTTATAAAAAAGAGACATGCATATTATAAATGTGATGAAAAGAAAATTTTGCTCTTGTGTGTACAAAAGAAGAAGAAGAAGAAGAAGAACTACTTTATCAATCAGTTATATACAGTATGTATATTATATATCAATCTATCCATTCCGTTGTTATTTTCTTTCATTTACACACACAGGCCCAAAATATGCACACATGCACAAACAGGACTATAGACAGACATTAATTGTCAAAATAGATTGTCAGAGTGGTGGGGCTGCTGCATAGCACAGTGCTCCAAGTAGTTAGGGGTTTGGTGCCTTGCTCAAGGGCATGTCAACAACCCTCCAGTTCCCAGGCCAAGTCCCCATGGACTGAGCTACTGCCACCCCTAACACACAGTTTTAGTCATGAATCTGCAGTTTTGCACACGCAACCTGACCAGAGACACTCATAATGAAATAGTTTCTACCATATAACTATGTGTGAGTCTGCATGTATTTGTGTATCAGAGAGGAGGGAGTGGGAGCAGGGGAGTTTATGGGAAGTTGCAGAGATTTTAAGCCCTTCTCCCAGCGCCTCCTCTCAGGGTCAGGACCTAAATGCTTTGATCTCTCATTAGGGGGCAACCAAAACACATAAGCCACATCAACCAGTACTATATCACCAACATAGAGAGAGAACATGGCATCCTTAAAGCTTGAATGGACTGATGTAATGAATCAACATCAAGATAGAGGGGGGTAGAAGGAGGAAAAACAATGGCTGTGGCCCAGAGAGATAAAGAAAAGAGGCAGGAAAAGTAGCATGAAGCAAAAAACTGAGAAAGAGACAGTCTGCTAATAAATGTATATGGTCAGATATTATAATATTGACAAAAATATAAGCTATTAACAATTTCATTCCCAAAACTTTGGCTTCAGCCTTCATTTGTCAAGCCCCTGTGCAGGCATAGAGCAAAAAAACAGCAGCAGGAAGATTATTACTCCTTACCAGAGGGTGAGGATGGTGAGTTGTTGTGAGTCAATAATGATCCAGATTTGTGTCTCAATCCCACCCCGCACAGATTAGGTCAGGGCCTGTCCCATCATCACAACACACAGGACACAACTAAATTACACCAAATTACACTTATCCTGTGACAGGTACTTAACATAAGATGGAATAAGATGAAACTTTAATGAATCTCAGTGAAATCGGCTATAGGAATTAATAGACTAGAAGAACTAGAATTCTGCAAATACATTTTCAGACAGAACAGCCATCTGTTAACAGTGTGCAAATGAGAGAGAATATGGGAATATAATAAAAACAAAATTTGTGAATTGATAGCCATCTTATTTATCTGATCTGCAGCTAGCATGCCTCTAAGGTTCCGACATCTTCTGTGGTATTTTCATCACAGCCTTGTTAAATTATCATGAAATGCTTCACCTGCTAATGCTTCTATTAATAACATTAATTTCTGCACTGAAAGCAGATATTAGTAACACTGGTTATACCAAGGTTTTATGCAAAAATGCAGCTGTATCATCAGCATAAAAGTGTAATTGCTACAGTGAAGAACATCCCATTCCTCCTAATCGAATTTTGATCTGTTTCACCATGACATGACATGATATTCTGATTTTGGTTCAAACACTGCTAATAAATCCTCTCCAGAATTTTAACTTGCAAGTCAAACTTAAAAATAAACAATAGGTAAACTTCTTCTTCACACTCCAACACACTAAAAAGATAATTACAATTACATCAAACATTGGATTTGATTATATAAAAAAGTGTATTCAGCTTCTGCAGTTTCATTACTACAACTGCAGCACACCTGTGTACAATAACCTCATATAGAACAAGGTAAATTCTGCTTTTGCTGTTATACATTGATCACATTTCTGTATTAGTATCAAATTTAATTTCACTTTATTTCAACATCTTAAGAGGAGTCTTTGGAGCCTTACTTTGTCCAGTAAGATTGGTATCAAATGGTGTCCATGTCTCCCGTCAATAGCTCTGGTTGGTGCACATACTAAAGTTTAAATGGTCCATGGCGAATGCAGGCCATGTGGATTAAACCATAACGGCACTATTGGAGCAATGCAGCACTGTACACCAGTTATAGACCATGAGTCATCATAGGCGATAAGCATTACCTAAGTTGGTGTTGGCTTTCATTTTATGGTTTGTAGATTGATGGCTGAACACAAGATCTAAGTCTTCCATCATTAGTGAAATAGTTTATGAGTCAACAGGACAAAAACGTAACCTAAGGTCACTCAATTGTAACATGTTCCAGTCAGTGGTGTAGTGACATCTTCAGAAAAATAGATTGTCTTTCTCTTAAAAAGCTAGGAAGTTACCATACATGTAGTTGACACCATCACCAGCATCAGTATTAACTGCAGCTTGAGTTTTGAGTTTTTAGCCAGAAGTCAGAAAGTTGTAACAAGCTTTCTTGCTTAGGACTGTTGTACTGCAAACAAGATATGATTACATTTAGACAACTAAAGGTAAGGTTAAGGTCAGGGAAAGATTGTCGTCGTGGCTAAAAGAAACCAACATTGAATGACAGGACGTAAACTGCAATCTTTGGTGTCAAAGCCATAGGTTTTACAATGATATAAAGATCTCACACCACTTCTGCCTTTGCTACCTAGACACAAAAATAATGAATCTCACGAACACAAGAAGTCACTTGTCACTCGTTTTCTCTCTCTTCCTGAGATGTAACTAAGGGTACCCTACTCTTAAAGTGGAAATATCAATGGTGCTATATATACCCAAACCCAGCACTGAAACTGTACACAGAAACAGCTTGGTAAGAGACTGGCAGGAAGAGTGATCTTCTGCCATTTAAAGTTTATTAGTATAAATGGAGACAAATTCCAAGATAGTATACAAGAAAATATTTATTATTTGACTGAACTGCATTCACAACTTTGCCCACTGTGTGATAATAAGTGCAAGTACCCAAACTCAAAAGTCAAAAATCCAAACTCAGAAGGTCTGATTGATTATGCAGTGGAAACTGAAACTCATGTGAGTGTTGTTGCATTCAGTCTGCATTCAGGGACATTTTGGATTTCCGGCGGCGCCAGGGGAGGTTAGGCGGGTTAAGAATCTTAGCGGGCCAGCTAAAGCCTTTTGGAGCGGGCCCTTATTAATCTCTCCCACACCCCCACCAAGACATTAGCACCAGGTTTAGGCCGATTTACCTCGCCTGATAACGCCCCCGCCAGATCTGTCAAATCACACACATACATGCATACACAGCACACACAGAAAATACTTATTTCATCTACAGAGACAAGAGCAGAGATTCAGATAGGGAGTTTCCATCTATCTTTTTCTTTACTCTTTCTCTTTTCACTTCCTGTTTACTTCAGTAGAAAGTTCAGTCAGCTTTCTTCCTTCTTTATATTCACCTTTCTTCTTCATTTTTCTCCTTTCTCTTTTTCTTTCTGCCATCTAACCCTTCCTCCCTCCTTCTTTGCCTCCCTGTGATTGAATGAATTAACAATCCTTCCAACCCTCCTTCTTTTTTCTTTCTGGACTCCCTTCTTTATTCATTCCCTCTTTGAAAGCATCTTTGTCCTCTCCCATTTTCATTCCTCCACAACACTTTCCTTCATTTCTGTCTTTCTATCAAACTTCCTTCCGCTCTTCCTTGTCTTTCATTTCCTGCTTTCTTTTATTTGCTTCCTGATATCAGCAACTCACTTCCCATGGTCTCATTTTTATTTCTGTGAATCAGCTGCACTTTCCTGTCTTTCTATCACCTGTCTGTCAGTGATGGAAAGACAAAAGGATGAGAAATACATTTTACGTGCTTAGATGGTTACAGCTCGTGCGTAAGTTACTCTATAAGCTGTCACACAAACACACATATCAACACAACTCGTCTCTGATTTTGACACCCGCCATTTGTTATTCACACTTTTACACTCGTATCTAGGTCCTGCAGCACATTGCAGCACACTGCCAAGATAGACAGAGAGAGAGACAGAAAGAGAAAGAGAGAGATTTTGGACTCCCTTTCACACCTCTGTCCCCCCCCCCC